>JAPDSC010040070.1:0-11349 GCA_026290005.1 Latrodectus geometricus
AGGATGATCATTAGTATACAGGGCAATGAAGTGAACATCAATAAAACTATGAAAAGTACAAAAATAATAACCATTAAAAATTTAAAAACAAGATTACAAGGAAGAAAACATAACTTGAACACATAATTTTTTGAAAGAACCAATGATTTCTTGATATTCAGGAAGATTAGAACGATTTTCAAAAGACAACTGTGAATAAGTTGACTGCAAATTTAAGAAATAAACCAAATAATCTTAAAACATTACATATTGATATTACAAAACATTACATTACATATATATAAAGAATATGCAAACATAATTGGAACACTGTTGCTATCTGTAGTTAACAAGAGGGGAAAAAAAACAGGGCAGTCAAGAAATGATATCAAATCATGTAATTTTAAGCACATTTCAAGAAGTATCATACAAGTAGCAAATTGAGAATACAGTAAAAGCAATCCAAAAGTTCAGATTCCACATGCATGAGTACAGCCCTTTAAGTTGGTAATGAAAAATTTTGATATTGAAAAAAATTTCCTGGTATGTTTTAGAGACATAATTTGTATTTGGTTATTATTTTGCCAGTTATATATTAAAACATAACATACTTATAGCTAATTGCTAATCAAATTTGGAGGAATATTCCAATGAAGATTGATATCTTCAATAAGAGAATTTTCCACAACACAAAACTTATAATGTGCAGAAATAGTTTGAGGTACATAAGAAAGATTTCTTGCAATTAGTTAAGACTTTTTAATATGACTAAATATGAGTCCAACTTAACATGTTTTCCATGAAGTTCAAAAAGAAATAGAACATCGTTTAATTTCAGCCATGACATTTCACACAACTGAACTTTTATTATTCACCAAGTATATAGTAATTCTTTATTGCAATTCCAGATTGTATACTGGTAATACTCAGCAAAAGTTATGGTATCAAAGAAAAAATAAAAAAGGCCAATTAATTACTTATTATTATTTGGTCATAATAAATCCAATCAGACAGTGCATAATTAAGAATAATATATATTTTTGTTATGTTCATAATAAATCAAAAATAATTTAATAACAGATGTTAAAAGGTAGGAAATATAAATATTAAAAACTTACCATTTAGCTGTTGGTTTTGGTTTTCCAGAAAATTTAACATTGAAGTTAACAGTTTCATTTTCCTTCACAGACATGTCTTTAAGTCCTTTTTGGAAAGAAGGAGCCTTTTCTTCAGCTAAAATATGAAAACATTACTTATTATATTTCAATGAATGATGTTTGCATGCCAAAAATTAAAACACATCTCCAATCTTCTACTATAGAAGCATTCTAATTTAATACCATTAGTATGATTTTGGTAATTTGGGTAAAACTAACATAAATTTCATAAAAACAGTGCAATGATTACTGACATTGATTGAATAAAGTTTTTTAAAGAAAACAGCTGCAAAGAATAAAAAAGGAAAAAGACAAATTAAATTTTACCACATAAAATCAAGTTTTGAAGAGAATAATATAAACATAAATATTAATTTTCCTCTTTGAATAAATTAAAAAGCTAGAGCTTATTATTTTAATTTTATAACTTTTATTTAAAAAATTTTTTAATAAATATTCTAATAATTTTAATTATTTAAAAGAAATCAAAATTTATGTAAACGGAAAAGTGAAATAGAATAATATAAATAATTTGTTAACAATTTTATTAATCGATGCATATTAAAAGTTAAATCATTTTTAATATTAATAGGATTGTCACCTGAAACACATTTAAATGCTTATTATTCATACCATAGCTCTGAAATAGAGTATTTTACAATAATTTGCCCTACTTTATTTGCTAAAAATGCTTAGGGGGCAATAGCTTCATCAATTATGTTAAATATGATAAAGAAAAAATAATTATATGTTCCAGTATAATGCTGAAATAATTTTGTAAAAACAAAACCAATTTCATAGAGACTTGCATAAATTGTCAGTATAACTAAAGCAGATTATCATATTCTTATTATCAACAATTTTATTTGGTTTATAAAAAAATTATATTCCACTCCTAGAGAATGTAATTCTTTATAAAAACTATTAGAAATTTAAAATTTTCACCTGTATTTTTTAATTTAAATAATATTAAATGCAAAAAAGAGGAAAAAAAGAGTATATAATATTTTAATCTACCAAAGAACTTTTTCTCAAAAGTTAACATTACATTATGATTCAAAATAAATAATCAATTTTCAATTGCAGCATTATTTATTTAAATTTTTTCATCATAAATCTTAGTGATAGTTTTTCATTTATTTGGAGTTAAAATCTTTTTAGTGATAAAATTTCAAGGCAATATTTTTATTTTACAGTACAAAGAATTTTAAATTATCTTTTTACTAATTTTATTTAATTTAAAATAATTTATAAGTCTTATTATTATTTAATTAATCCATTTCTGCTATTTGAGATATACTTAAAGAAATATATAAGTACATGTACATTCACAGTATTTAATAAAAATTATAAAGTTCTTTTGCTTACAAGTTATTTATTTAAAAATAAAAAAAAATCCTCAAAAATGACAATAACTTACAAATTACAACTTTTGAATTTTATATTAAATATCTTACAAGATTTTAGTATAAAATTAAAAAATAATCCAATATAAACTGTACACCATAAAAAGCTTGGTACATAATTTTCATTGATTTTAAAAAATGTAACAAAAATAATTGTGGCAGAAACAAATCTCTAATGCAACTAGATTAATTCAAAGAAACGTATATATCAGAATGTAGTTTCATTAAAAATATCACCCAACTAAAGACATAATTTGAATATGAAGATAAATTAATTACCTTTCACTGTCAAATTACTGCTTGTAGATGCTGAACCAGATGAATTGGTGATGGTGCATGTATATTTTGCACTGTCACCTGGCTCTGCGCAATTTAAAACTAATGTAAGAGAATCAGCCGCTTCTTACTTTTTGTATTCAAAATGCTTGTTGTCTATTTTTAACTCCATGTCATCTTTTGATCTAAAATTTAATCATTCACCATATAAAGAGTAATACAAGAATTCATTAATTAAAACTGAATATTCATAATTTAAATTAATTTAAGTTACTTCATGTAAGTGTAAAAATTTAGTTCAAAATTAAAAATTAATTTGAAAAATTAAAGAAATTGATAAGAAAAACTAACCACTTTACTTTGGGCTTTCCTGTAAGTTTGACAGTATATTCTACATTTTAACCTTCTGTCACAGATATATCAGTTAACTTCTTTGTAAATGTAGGCGCAGATTCTTTCTCTATAAGTTTAAAAACACGATTCTGTTATTCAACTTCACTAAAATATAAATAAGCACAAAAAAATTTATAAGAAAAAAATAAATAAGCACAAAAAATGTTAGATCTGTTAAAATAAGCACAAAAAAATGTTATAAATAAGCACAAAAAAATGTTAGAAAAAATGAAAGATGTACAAAAAATTTATAAAAAAAATAAATAAGCACAAAAAATGTTAGATCTAGACTATTTTTTCTTTTTTTACCAAACTGTTCTATCTTTATAGATAAAGGAAAATTAGAAAAGTTTAATATGCACTACATAAAAGATAAAAGCAAAATGAAATTTACATTTAAAAACAATTTTTATTTTCATTTTATGTATGAAAATTTAGTCAAATCGCTTTTTTTTTCTGTTTCAAATTTGCCTTTTTAAAAACACTTTTTTTTTTAAATTATGCAGAAAAGGACTTCCATTTGGTTTTATTGAAAAATTTACCACAATTTTCCTAGTTATTTATCTTCTTCCGATACACCCTTTTTCTTATTCATTATATTCTCAATCATTTATTCATCTAGTACTTCTTTCATACAAACTGCATCTGCAATCACATGTAAAATGTCGAAACGAAATTTTAAGCAATAGTGCATTTCTCCATCACAGTTTATGGATCAGTAACTCATCTTCACTGAAGTCTTTAGGTAAATGTTCTAGGCTTTACCTGACTGTTTTGAAACTAACTGTTTCAAAACACATGTAAAATTTTAAACCAAAATTTTATTCTCATACCGAAGCAATTTTTAATGGCTTCTGGTGATTCAATATCTCTTCTGTGGACATAGCTGATATTTTCGCCAAATTTTCCTTATGCATTTTTCAACTTCATCAATGCCAGATTCAAATTCACTGCTATCAATAAGAGTGTCCTTAGATGAGATTGGAGGGGTAAATAAAGGAACTGTTAAAATGCTGGAATAAATACTTATTAATGTATACATAAATATTTAAGTGAGAAATACAATAAATTAATTTTTCAGAAACATAAGGAACAATCAATTAACAAATGATATTTAGAATATCTGGCACATATACAATTGCAAATATTCACTTGAATTAAATGATATCAGACTAACTATTTTCAGAAAATATTTTGAATATGGAATTCAATTATAAATGTAGATTTTCCAGTTAATTTAAGAATAATTCAATGAAATCACCTAAATTTTAAGAAAAAACTTGTTAAAAAAGGTTATTTTGCTCATAAGACAATTTATTTTTCTGGAAATATATATTATCTTATTCTAAAAAAATACTCTCTAACATATAAATTAGTTTTAATTAATGTATACATTTTATGGATATTAATAAAAAAATTATGCTTAAAAAATTATTAAATTTAAAAAAAAAAATAAAAAAAAAGATTTGTTTTGATGAAGTTTTAAATTTTTATAAACCTTTTTATTCCATATTATAAAATAATAGTTAATGGATATTTATTTCTCCACATGATTTTACCCTAAATACAGCTTACATTTACAGGATAAACATTACACGCATCTTTAAATTTGAATTAAATAATATTTGTTTCCAGATAGAATTCTTTAGCAAAAAAAAGAAACAATTTTCATATTGGTATATATATCTACTTCTTTAATTATTTCACAGGCACATAAAATATTGATACAAATGGATAAAAATGAAAAGCAAAATGTGAATGAATATAATGTAAACAGACAAGAAAGCTAAACAATATTTTGTTTCTTTACCGTTCCACATTCATTTTGATGTAATGAAATGGCCTTTTACATAAAAAGTGATATTCAAGATAATTTTACTTACACATAAAACTGAATGAAATATATGTTGAGCAAGACTAAATTATGATTATGAAAATATGTGTATAATAATACAAATTAAAATAAAAATGAATGATAAAAATTAACAACTATAATAAAAGTAAAGAAAAAGAGATTAATCATGATAGTACAATGTATCATTAAATTTAAAACTATTTGAATGAGAATAAACGAGAATAAAACAACAGAACTAAAACGTAAAATATAATTTAGAAACTAGTCATAGTAGACTTCTTTACAGCTGAAGATTCTTTGTTTTTTGTGGTTGGATTAAGGTAAAATTTAACTTATGAAAACTAGATGTCTCAAGTTCTGCCTATTTACATAAACAGGTGTTAAAGAATTCAGTGACTTCTAAAATTCATTTTTTTCAAAAGGATTTTAAAATGCAAAATTAAAAATAAAGTTGATTGATGGCATTGTCAGTTTTCTTCAGGAGTGATGTGATTCAAATAAAATACTTTTGTGCAATAAGATTTAATAGTTCTTTCAGGTATTAAAAATAAGTAATTTTGCATGCATTGCTAATAATGTAAGACAAAACAAAAGCATTGCTAGTTATTAAAAATAAATAATTCAAGTGTTTATTAGAAAGAAATAATTTTGTCTATACTGCAAATAATAAAGCTCAAAATGAAAATGCATTGTCACATTAATTAAACAAATTGTTGAAAATTGATATACTTTAATAACTATCCAGGACAATGAGTTGATTCTCCATTTTTCCAGAGAATTAAAATTTATTAATAATTTATTAAGTGAAAAGAAAACACTTTAAACACATAATAAATAAAAATTTAACTTAACTTTGATAGTTACCATAGAAAAAGAATACTTTTTAAGTATTATTTCAAATAATTAAATAAATTATATTATTTAGCTCTAAAGTGTCAAAAACATAAGTATATCAAATGGGGATTCTGGCTGAATTTTTTAAAATTAACAATAGCTTGATTTTTAAAATGTTAAGACATATTTTGTTTTTAAATCATATAATTTTATTAAATATATATTAATACCTTGCTTGTTTTCATTTTTTTTTTATCAAGCACATTAAAAACTTCATCTGATAAAACTGAAGGAAGCTTAAAAACAAATAGTTCATTAGAGACAGTATGCTACTAAGAAATTTTAAAGATAAATACATATATTATCAAATTTAATTAAAAAAAAGCATTATTATAATAGAAATATAAAGGGATACACGTGTTTCTTTATAATTCTATAATAGCAAATTTTACATATTTTTATGAATACAAAAAAATTTTTCTAATGTTATTAAAACAAATAATTTGTTTAATGCTTAGTATTTCATTAATCAATGATAAAAATACTGATTTAATATTTAAACTTATCTGAGCATCAAAAACAATTTCTTTATGTTCCTCTGAAGAAGAAAAGATAGTTAATTAAATATCATATAAATAATAACTTTAATTAAATTAAGAATTTTAAATAATAAATAATAATCTAAAATTTTAATTAAAATATTTTTCATTTATTCTATGATATGAGACACATAACTTACAGATTTATATACTTTACATTAATTTACCATATGAAATGAACATTTCAAAAATGAACCATATATATGTAATAGGTCAGGGGAAAAAATCAATTATTTTTGTGGTAAATTGTAATTGTAATCAAAATTTTGTAAAATATCAGTCAAAAATTTTAGATTTATACTGTTTTCTGTTGTGTTCATTCAGTTGTGAGTTACAGTGTATTAAAAATGGAAGTCAACGAAGAGAAAATTCAGTATGTTTTACAGTTTTTCTTTGATAAAGATGAAAATGCAACTCGGGAGGCTGAAACATGATGATGTTTATAGTTCCCATACTGGAACAGCCAATTATGTGAAATTTTGGTTTAGTTGATTCTATTCACATATATTTCAAGTTGAAAATGCACCTCCCACTGGTAGGTGAAAAATGAAGATAAACAATGTAAAAGAGATTTAATAAGTATTTTCTTCCAGTTCTGAAAATATGTGATTTCAAATTAAGCATTTGATTTCACAAATAAATTGCAACAAATACTAAATTTAAATGTCCTTAGGTTATTGATATAAACATATTACCTAAATCATCATTTTGTAGTACAAATTTCATTTTTTGAAGAACCTGAACTTTTCTGTTCTTCATTTGGTATGTGTCCAGATTTTATTTTCACATTAACAGACGGTTTCTGTTTATTTTTCAAGAAAATCTCTTGTTGCCCTAGTAAATCATATGCCTCTTTGTCAGTTGACCTCTCAGTATATCCTAATTAAAAAACATTTATATAATGTAACAAGTCAACTACACTTACAAATCCTATTTTAATGCAACAATATACTCATATTAAAAGACACTTTGTAAACTTAATAATCACAAAGTTTAAAATCTAAATCTGTACTTGTAAAATTAATTTTGAAAGCAAGTTTTTGATCAACATATCAATTGCAAAAATGTCTTACATGAGATAAGAAATTATATTTTGGTACTTTTTAAATTTAAAAAAAAAATTTATGAGTAATAAATCTCAAGTGTTATTTAGTTTTTTGGTCTAATGCAAAAATTAACAGCTGAATGGCGAAAATGTATGAAAAATTTTAACTTCAAATTTTGAAAAATTGAAATATAATAATTTAAAACATTATTCATCACTGTATTTTTCAAAGTAAATGAAATTTATACACATGTCATGTACAAATTAATTATTTATCAAATAATAAATATAATATCTGTTTTTAATTTGTGTTTCAATAACAATTTATTTATTCTAAAACATCTAAAAAAAATTTTTTTTTTTTTTTTTTTTAAAGAAGCATTTTTTTTTTCCCTCAGATTTTTAATTTGGAAAAAAATTTCATACTGAAATTTATCAGTCAATTCAACAAATTTTTGTCATAAAGCTCGGAGATATTTTGAGTAATTAAAATTTAAAAACTGTATAAAGATTTCCTAAATAAAAAAAACTGCATTTTTTTAATTTCAATATGCAAATTAATTGATTTCTTCTATTATCAAGCTCTTATGGAAGCAAAAGATCAACTACTGTGATAGCAAAAACTTAGTAAAGGGTTTCTATACCCTGCACTGTAAATATTTCCTGAAAGTTCTTTATTTAAAAAATATTTGTAGTTCCTTAATCAAGGAAACTTAAGTTCATAATTTTTAGAGAATTATATTCAATTATCCTACAGAAAAAATAACTATAAAAGTTCTAAAACTTTTGATAAATTATAAAAATACATCAAACACTTTAAAATTTTGCAACTTGAATGATATTTACTAAAGTAAAAATGTACCTAAAAAGTCATGAAATCTGTTATTTATCTATTAGTAAACTTTAAATTTTATTCATTAAAGTCACATAAAAGTTACAAGAATCACACTAAATTGTATATTCTACATGGCAATGATTTTCAAGACATAAAATTTATAGGATTGTGCAGTGATCAGAAGTAATAATTATAATAAATATGAATAAGTAACATTAATTGAATAAGACAGCAATATTCAGTATTGTCTTCTTTATACTTTCATTATGAATTAAAATAAATTGTGTAAATTTAAAATAAGTTACCCCTTTTCAATCATATATGAAATGCATAGCATTTACACCAATTACACAAGATCGATAAAAATTTATTATTTTTAGAGGATTTGATAAACAACATCCAAATTCCAGTACTGGAATCTATCTCCATAGATCATATACTGATTATTGCAGTGATAATTTTTTTATTTAATGCTCTCAATAACAAAAAAATTAGGTATTCCTTTTTACATTTCAATATAAAATTTTAGTAAAAAATAAAAACTTTAATGTTTGACAGCTAATCAATTATTATAAGATTTTCTTTAAAATTCAAGATATGTATATATGTTGTAAATATAAAAATGATTTTTCACAAAGTAAAGTATGCCCATGTATGTGTGTATATATATTGGTTAAAATAAAAACCAAAGAAAAATTTTAATAGATGAAAAAAACAAAGTAATTTTATTTACACTAAATGAAATTTTAAGAAATTAAAAAAACATTTCTCATAAGAAAGAGATAAAACATTAAGAAGACAAAGGAAAATTAGAGTAACATTTATTTTTCAAATTTTAGTTTTTAATAATTTTTAAAATGAGGTTAGATATATTCTAAAGATTAACACATTTGTTTCATCAACAATTAAATGAAAAAATAAATAATTTTTTAACTACGCATCAGATATATATTTTTCTTTTGTACTACGCCTACTTTGTTTTTCACCTATGACATGTTTGTCGGCATTTTTTTTTATTTCTGTTCTCTAGAGCATTTAGTTTAAAATCTGTTTAATTTATAACCTTTCACTTTCACACGATGATATACAAACTTGAATATTTTCGGAAAAAAACAGCTCAAGTCAAATTGAAATGTAAAATGACAATAGCAATGGTAATATCCTTCCAAGAAACCAAATTCATTTTTGAATGTTATTGAATAAAATAAATTATAGCTAAAATAAATGACCTGAGGCTTGGTGCCATCTATTATTTATTTCATAAAACATAAATTGAATTTTTTCAAAGTTTTAAGCTTTTTTAACGGGTTATCGGTGACAATGTATATAATGCGCACAACAAAACAAAACTTTTCAACATTTAATATGGGGATTATATGCAAGAAAATATAGTAATATACAATCATCATAATAAGTATAATGTTCAATAAACAAGATGTAGGACAAATGACAGTGACTAATAGAGTTAATATTTCAACATTTGTTAATTACTTTAAAAAAATTAACAAACAAAAAAATATTAAATTATAAAATCAATTAACTTTATGATAAGCATCATTAAGTACAATATTTTTTATTTTTTATTAAAATATGAATAGAAAGCCAAAAAGGTATACATATATTTTTTACTTAAATAATTATTTTTTAATAAACATTTTTAAATACTCTAAAATTTGTGCAAATGGCAGTTTCATAAAAGATATAGTTCCTTTTTAATTTGATTTCTAAATAAAATGGTACTATTCCATTTTTCATGTATAAATCAATGCAATGACCATTAAAATCATGATAACTTGTTTACTATTAAAGCTCCCGAATTAAATAATATAAATAAAATACACAGTATCCTCAATCTAAGCATATCTTTATCTAATTTTGTAGTTCTAACTACATAATCCTTTTAACCATTATTCAAAGTACAATGTATCTGTTTTAACAATAACAACTAGAAAAGTATATGAGCAACACAAGAATTATGTCTAGTACAATTTATGGAAAATATAATTCCTAAAATATTATATAATGTATAGATTACATAATACATACAGAAAATTTAGCATTACATTATGTATATAGTATATTATTTGTAATCATACATTATATAATACATAATTTTACACATAATACTTTAAAAAATTGATACATTATATAACACATAAGATGGCATAGTGGTGGCATTTTGTGCTTCCAATGCACAGGCCTGAGTTTCTATGCTCATGCTGGGAAAGGTCAACTCAGCCTTTCATCTTTTCAAGGTTGATAAAACTGAGTAAGAAGCATGCTAAAGAACAAAGCACTGGGGATTTTCCTTTAAGCTGACCACTTAATTGGGACATATACTTTGTATTCCAGAGCCTCGGTAAAGAAAACAGATATGAGCATATAGGTCTCGGCCACACGATGGACTACAGTGCCACAGAATTTATAAAATATTTCCTTCTTTTATAATTTTATGTATGTATTAAAGCTACGATATATAAATTAGAATAAAAATTTTAGGCAGAAAATTATGTTTTACTAAAATTATATAATACAAAAAGTTCTAATAATATTTAAATAAAGATTTTGTAAAGGACTCAAATGATTATATCAATTTTTAAGTTAAATGCTTCTTGCCAGAATGAATTCTAACATAATAATTCATTCATCTAAATTTTGTGATTTTAAAATGTAGCTTCATGGTTTGGCTTATTTGGGGTCAACCATCAGGATTACACCAGACCTGGACACAAAGTTTTAAATGGAGGTAAAATTAAATATTACAGTCAGAGTAGCAACATTTAGTCATTATTTTCCTAACTAGCTGAAAAGGATATAGGTATTGGAGTTTGGTTAGCAACCCTATTATGTGCACCAATTGGCTCTTTGTAAAGGATAGCAACAATATAAGAAATCATGAAAAAGATGATGGCAATTTTAAATCATTAACCATATATATATATATATATATATATATATATATATATATAT
>JAPDSC010040070.1:11449-29011 GCA_026290005.1 Latrodectus geometricus
TGTATATAAATATAAGATTCAATTTTAATTTATTTCATTTCCATGAAAATTCAATATTTAATAATCAGTACAAATTATTACCTGTTACAGGTTTTTCAAATTCTTCAAAAAATAAATGCTTTATGTCTCGAATAATGACATTTTTTGGTAAAATTATATTTAAGGATGCCCCCTCCTCTTTCAAACTTGGTGATTTTTGCTTGGCTATCGATTTTATTGGCACGGAACAATCAATTGTTATCTTGCAATCAGAATAACAAATTTCGCGCTGTCGCCGGAGCCCTGCCAGATGTATCTAACTTTCGCTTTTAACAGCAGAAGATTTCTCTGGGTACTTCTTTACATGCTTCTGCCAACTTTTAAATTTAAATCCTTTCCTCCTTTCGGGGCTTTATTATATAATTTTTTACCATCGCTCTAGTGATTTAAATTAGGTACAGTAAGACCCCGTTTAACGCGGGAGATACGTTCCATCAAAGTAGAGCGTAATGCGAAACAGCGCTAAACGAGGCTATCTTTACATGTAAATATTGGGGTTAGGGGAAGATGGCTGGGAAATCGGTTAGGTATTAAATTTATAAAGTATGTTTTTTTAATAAAAATAAAACCAAACAATTATTTCTTAAAGCCCAAATTAGTACCACATTATTATTTCTTGCAAAAATAAAAACAAAATATAAATAACGAAACGAATATTCTTAAAAAAAAACAAATAAAATTCTAAGTCAGTCATATTTAGTTAGCCTTCCGCATTTTCAGTGTTATGCCTTTTTGTGACAAAAGCATCAAATGTTGTTTGCCTTTGTCTTTTGCGTTGTTCTCTTAAAAGTTTTTCATAAACGGATAGAGCATCTCTAACAACATGCCTTACTTTTGAGCTCCTGTCAAAATTCGGATCATTTTCAATGAATTGATCCATTATTTCAGTTATGGTATGCAAACTCCTTTTTACAAACGCCATCGAAAGTTCTTTTTGCTCATTTTCTGAATCACTGCTGTCAACATTCTTGTTTTCTTCTTATTCAGTTAATTCCTTGAGCTCATCATTAGAAAGACTAGCCGCTACTTCTTTCCGCACCAAACAAGAAACACAAGTACACTCTTTCGGATATGTATTTGAAACCTATCGCTGCATAATATTTCGGGTAATCCCCGTATGCTGCAAGCGTTTTCGTGGAATCCCCGGGTTGAAATAAAAGAGCGCTAAACCGAAACAGCGCTAAACGAAACAGCGTTAAGCGGGGTCTTACTGTATTTAGTTTCTCACGGGGGGGGGGATGTTATTGTGTTTTTCAGTAGAAAGTGCTAGTTTCAATTCTTAAAGAAATATCTTTTTTATTTGAAAGGTAATAATTTTCTTTGACTTCTTTAGAGAAATTTCAGTTATGCCGAAAAGAAGCTGCAAGATATAAAGATTACATGAAATAAAGTTTTAAAATTGCAGATATTTTTCATTTCAATAGACGACATTAGTTGTGACGTCATATTGTTTCCAAACATTTGCTGTTAAGCGTCATTTATCATTAAAACTGCCATAGACTTAGGTGATAGATTTTTAAATTGTTATTTTTGAAATTGATATTTATTATTTAAGGATAACGTGTTTGTTAAAACTTTTAACCTTTTGTTTGCTTAACCTTTGATTCTCGCCAAATTGTAGTCACAGTTAATCACCAAGCTTGGCTTATTTCCAATCGTATTCTGGTTGCAACAGAAAAATTTATTGTTCTGTGCCAATAAAAATCACCAATAAAATCGATAGCCAAACAAAAATCTCCAAGTTTGTCAAGAAGGCACTCTTAAATACAATATTAAACAAATGTTTACATTGTATTTGTTTGGAAACATGACGTCACACTAATGTCGTCAATAGATTCGCTTGATTTTCATTGTTAAATTCATTGTTTAAAAAAGGATGTGTTTTTACATAATTTTCAATGCTTCATTTAAAAAATGTCAACATAGCAAGGAAAAAAATAGATTATTAAATTAAAACACAATAATAATGGGCAAACACTCATTAACTGTCTTATTGGATTTGTTTTTGATAGATTCGATGAACTATGCTTAGAAAAAAGGAGCAAACTTAAATAAAAGTCCAATGTTATTTTAGCTTTGATCTGTTAATTTCTGAAATATTAATAATAGTGAACAAATGGATTTTATTTTTTAAATGAACATGAATACAAGTGTAAAAAGCAGCAGTAAACTAAGATTGGTTTTAATCATTTGTCTCATGTGTATTTAAGTAAATTATTAACGTGAATTAAGCTTGTCGCTTCAAAATTTTGTTCCCAAAATAGTTTTGTAGAACATATTTTTTATAATGTGTTTGCTAATTATGATAATAGGAACTTAAATATTTATTTATTTATTAAAACTTTTTGTGCCACAACTTTCTTTTCTCGTGTTTAATAATCTGTAAGCAGTTTAAGAGTTGCATATAATTATTTTAATAATTATATATTCAGAAACATTGTAAATTTAATAAATACAATGATTCAGATGTGAGATTCCTTTGATTCCAAAATTAAGACAATTAAATAAAAACAGCGTGTAGAATTAGACAAATACTCTGTAACTTTAATAGCGCGTCAGACCGCCTCCTACTATAAAACCGCCTCCTGAAATAAAATATATCTTGGTTTTTGATAACACAGTGAATTAGGTCATTAGCAGCTTGTAACTTTTTCTGCTAAAATATTTAAGGTTATTATGAGGTTGACTTTATGTTACTCATAATATACTTGTTATACGTATAATTGTTACTCCTAATGCGATTAGATTATTTGACTCATAAATACAGCATATTTATTAAGTAGAATAAATTTAAATTAGACACCAAGCACAATCACTTCATGAGAATTACATTTGTTGATGGAATAAAAATAGTATAATTTACTTAATTGATATAGAATATATAATCAATAAGAATACAAAGCAATCAATGTAGTATAATGTACAAATCAAATCAAATTATATAGAATATAATTATGAATAAAATTATGTAATCAATATGTAAAAAATAACATTAAATAAATACAAAATAAAAGAAAACTATTTTATTTAAAAAAGAACTCATATTCAGTTCCTGAGCAGCATATATTGCAGCCTTTTTAAATAATCTACTCAGTGATATACACAAAGGAATGAGATGAGCATTTTAAAATTTTCAATAAAATTTTTCAATTAAAAATGACAGCATATTTTTTAAACAATCCATATCTATTTTTATGTTAAAATCACTTCAGGTACAAAACAGTGTACATAAGCATGCATTATACTTTTTTTCAATTTAAATAAATATTTACTATGAGAATGATCAATAAATCCTAGTAGAAATCAAGTAGTAATTTAGTAAATAAATTATAAATGATTAATATGCTTAAAAAAGCATTTCAATCAACCAAATCTAATGAAATGGTATGCAATGACTACAAAGAGGACATCCAAATAGAAATTCAATTAAAAAAAAATCAATAATAGATTTTATGAATTATACAAACGAAACGATATTAATTTTCATAAAACATTTTTATCACTATTTTGGACTGAAATGAATGAATAAAAATAAAATATTTCATGAATGTAATAAAAATAAAAATGTATGCGAGAAAAAAGCAAGCTGAAACTATATTGCTAAAACTACTATTCCATTAAATCTGTGATGGAATCCTCTTTATCTTCAATTTTAGGTTCGAATGTTATGCATGATAAAATATTATCATTTTTTTATACAGTTAAAATATTCACTTAAAAAGAATAAATGGAAATAAGTAAATAATTTTTGAATATCCTAATCTTTTCAGCATAAAATAAGAGACCAATCATGATGTAAAAAAAAGTGACAATCGTATGTATGCATGTCTGTTATTAGTCTCAAACAATCTAATATGTGTATGTGTGAAGAAGAATTCAAATATTTTATATTTTAATTTATAGGTGCTTTTCTTGTCTTGACAAATTATAGTGAAGAGGCAGCAAATTATAGACATTTAAAGTTGGATGTTAAAAATGTAAATAAATCAAATATGTTATCTAAATTTCAAAAATATATGCATTTTGTATAAAAAAAATTAAGAATAAACTGTTCTATTGCCTAGTTAATATTTTCAAGTAGAATGTTTGTACACTTGGGCAACTATTTTTCCAAATGAATATTGAATTTTTCACAAATAATGCATGAGTTTGTCCTTTTTATAATATTTTTTAATATTTGACAGCGAGATGTTTGGAATAAACTTAATAAATTCAGAATCAATTAATAGTTAACATTTAACTAAATATTTTTAACAAAACTTGATACAATTTTTGATATTTTATTGTTATGAATAGAGCAATTCATTATAAGATTGAAATACTAACAAATTAAGAATTTTTTTTCCTTCATGAGAGCCATAAGTAGAAAAATGATTTTAAGTGTATAATTCACATCTTAGTTTCTTGCAGAAAGCAAACTTTAATTGGAATTTACAAAATAGAAAAATATCATTTATTGAGTGAAATAAAAAGTGTAAAATACACTACTGGCTATTAAAATTGCTACACCAAGAAGGCGACATGGTACAAACGTGAAATTTATATGAAAGGAAGAAGGTGCTATGATATGCAAATGATTAGCTTTTCAGCTCATTCAGACAAAGCAGGCGCCAGTAGCGACACCTACATTGTGTTTAAATGAGGAAATTGTTCAGCCGGTTCCTCATTCACAAATTGGATTTGAAAGTTGTTGCCTGGTGAAAAGATGTTGTGATGCCTCGTGTAAGAAGGAGAAATGTGTACCAGCACGTTTCTGACTTTGATAAAGGGCGAATTGTAGCGTACAGGGATTGCGGTTTATCTTATTGCAGTATTGCTGCTCGCGTCGGTCGATTTCCAATGACTGTTAGCAGAATATGGAATCGATGGGTTCAGGGCGGTAATACAGAACGCCATGCGGGATCTCAACGGCCACCTATCACTAGCAGCCGAAAAAACAGGCATATTATCCGCATGACCGTAATGGATCGTGCAACCACGTCACGAGCCGTGAGTCAAGAAACGGGGTCGTTTGGAAGACAAGTGTCTGCACGAACAGTTCGACGACGTTTGCAGCAGCATGGACTCTCAGCTCGGGGACCATGGCTGCGGCTTTCCTTGACGCTGCGTCATAGACAAGAGCGCCTTCAATGGTATGATCAACGACGAACCTGGGCGCATGAATAGTGAGACGTCATCTTTTCAGATGA
Source organism: Latrodectus geometricus (assembly GCA_026290005.1). Lineage (NCBI taxonomy): Eukaryota > Metazoa > Arthropoda > Arachnida > Araneae > Theridiidae > Latrodectus > Latrodectus geometricus. Next base: position 16,678 of record JAPDSC010040070.1, read on the forward strand.
ATTCAGGTTCTGTGTACAGCATCATAATGGTCGCATATGTGTTTTCCGGCGTCGTGGTGAACGCACACTTGCAGCGTGCATTCGTCATCGTCATACTGGCCCATCACCTGGCGTGATGTATGGGGTGCCATTGGATACACGTCTCGGTCATCTCTTGTTCGCATTGACGGTGCTTTGAACAGTGCCCGTTACATTTCTGGTGTGTTACGACCCGTGGCTCTACCCTTTATTCGAGCCTTGCGAAACCATACGTTTCAGCAGGATAATGCCCGACCGCATGTTACCGGTATTGTACGGACCTTCCTTGATAGGGAACATGTTCGGCTGTTGCCCTGGCAAGCACGTTCTCCAGATCTTTCACTAATAGGAAACATTTGGTCAATGGTTGCCGAGCGACCGGCTCGTCACCAAACGCCAGTCACTACGGTTGATGAACAGTGGCATCGTGTTGAAGCTGCATGGGCATCTGTACCTGTACATGCAATCCAATCTCTGTTTGACTCAATGCCCAGGCGTATAACTGCTGTTATCACTGCCAGAGGTGATTGTTCTGGGCACTGATTTCTCAGGATCTATCCAGCCAAATATTTTGAAAATTTAATCCCTTGTTATTTCTAGTATAATATACTTGTCCAATAAATATCACTTTGTTATCTGCATTTCTTCCAGGTGTAGCAATTTTAATGGCCAGTAGTGTATAAAAATGTCATTATATATTTACGCACAAAAATTGACAGTTTGCATCAATGAATGTTAAGTAATGTAGAAATGATTTCCTTTTAATATTAAACAAATTACTGCATTGCTAATTTGATTATTTTAAACATGACATGCACAATGCTAAATAGCTCATGCACACCCAATAGGTAGGTTTTAAATATTTACCTTACTTCTCTTTCTTTTCTGCCTGTTAATTTCAACTTTATCTGTTTTCCATCATATAGCAGTAATTTTTAAATTTTGCTGAAAATATTAACAAATTTGAATACTAATCGATTAAGCACTCGTAATCAATCATCGAAGCGATTGCTAAGCAGTTTCCACCAGAAATAAACTTTGAAGTTTAAATAAGTCTTGTCATTATTTAGTTTATAATATTATTTAGTTTATATTATTTATATTGTTAATTATTAAGTTTATAATATTTAAATAAGATGTTTGTAATATTTTTTAGTAGTTTATAAAAATGTAAACCTTTTTAAACAGTAAAGACTGCAAAAAAATTTGCTGCAATAATTGCGATCGTTTTCTTTTCCGTTACGATGATTATCGTGATTATCCCGGTTTCATGATTCTATTTCAATTATAACCAAATTTGTCAAATGTGTTTGCTTTCCATTATGGAATTCAAAATAATAAATTTTAAGCATGACAATTATTTTACTTATACAAGATACAACGCTACAGCTTTCAATGAAAAAATTGTACATTTATTGCAATAATTTAAAATATTTTCTTCGTAATTCAAAATATGATTCCTTGTTGTCAAAATGAGTTACATATATAGTAGACAAATCTACATAGGTCCTATGTAGGCTTCTTTGATTAGACCAATATTGGCAACCAAAACTTGGCCTATCTTGGTACGTACGCTGATCCATTTTTGACCACCCAGATTGGTCCAATATAACATTAGTAATTATAATATTAGTCAATATAATATTAGCAATTCAAAATAAGATCCTTTATTATCAATACATATATAGTAAATAAATCTACATAGGTCATTTGTAGGCTTATTTGATAGGACCAATTTTGGCAGCCAAAATTTGGTCTATCTTGGTACGTACGCTGATCCATTTTTGAGCACCCTGATTGAACCAATATAACAAAAAGTAGACCACCCAAGAAGAGCCTATCTAGACTGCCAATAATGGACCAAGATAATGCCAGATTAGCCGTTATAGGGCCAATATATTTTTAAAAATTGTATGCATCACGAATATTTAAGAAAGATTTTAAAATTTAATACCTTTATATATAAACTCCTTATATATTTTGAGATTATATTGTTTAAATTTGTATTATATTGTGTATTATGTAAATGGAGAATTTTCCTTTTTATTTTAATAAAAAATATTTATTTCATATTTCTCAATATAATTTGTAATTTTCAATTAAAATTTCCTACAATTTATTAATGGTAACAAATGTTAAACAGAAGGAACTAAATCAAAACACGATAAATTTTCATAAATTTTCCTCTTGTTCGAAAATATTAACTTTTATTAAATAAAAACTTGATTTGTTTGTTTTTTGCCTAATGGCCTTTTATGCACAAGTGGGTAAACGGAACCGAAACTAAGAATTCAAAGTGAATTCCAAACCACTACAAACAACGAAGCTCAAGAAGAAGTTTGAGTCCAGTAATTGTTGAACCAACGGTCAAAGAGATTATCATTCGGTTGTCAACTCGATAAATGAAATTTTTAAAAAATAATTTGTTTTAGTTTTAGCTGTTCCTGTTCACTCACTTTTATATAATATTTAAAATAGTTTGCTACATAAAGCATCGAGTCATTTATAGAGTTGCAATGTGTGCGGAGACTATCGTGGTTGATAGCTATAATTCCTTTGAGCTGCTGTCCACCACTGAGCAACTAGCATCCTGCTTTTTCCAATATAACATTTAGTTTTTTATCTTATATTTTCTTAAGTTTTTATCATCACTACATTAAATAATTTTCCATGACATGAGAAATTTAAATTAGATGTATTTCTTGTAGATATCGAACATTCCTGGATAATTCTTGCTAAATAATATCTGCTCCTAAAGAGTTGCAATTATTGCGTTATAAATGTTTAGAAAAAATAAAATCAGGATAAAGCAAGATAGTGGCTCATACAATATTTTAAATTACAGAATAGCTGACCCCCTTAGAATGCGTCTATACAGGAGTAATTCGCTTAATTTGGTAAAAAGAACAAAATTGATTTGAAAATTATTTATGCCTTCATTTCATAAAACTCATATTGAAATGAATAATCAGTTTCCTGCTATTTAATAGGGGTCAGTATCGAACTAGGAAACATCATTTTACCATACCAGGTTTATCTCAATATCATTAAAGATCAGTTAATTACCAAGTGTTGAAAAATCTAATATTTTTCATAATGCTAGATTTAAAATATTTTTCTATCAAGGATACATATACTCCAGTAGATAAAAAAAAACTTTCTATTAAATTTTTATGAACATGAAAACTTAATTAAAATATTTACAAAGCAGGGAAGCGTAGGTCAACATAGTGCTCTAACATTTCCCTCCATATTTCTAACATATAATGGAAAAGAACTTCTAAAATCTATTAAAGATTTTGCTAACCCTCATTCTTCTAAGAAAGTGTTGCTGGATTTAACGAATTTCTTTCGAAATCAAAATTTTATTTGCGAAAGAAAGTTATATTCAAAATAAAACATAAGTACAAGATAGGCACAACATTAAATATTTCCGCTTATTCAATATTTAGATGCAATCTTTCATGAAGGTTTTCTTAGTACATATTTACGTTTTTATTGTGTCTTAGTAACGTGTCACAAGAGAGTAAATTTTCAAGCCCACATCTGGTGTATGTGAATGCAGAAAGTAAAAGCCCAGTTATCTCCTATTTCATTTCTTGACCTAGCATCAAAATTCCTTACGCAAGATTAAATCAAATATTGAACTAGCTACATTTCGAACGTCAGATTAGCGTGGACTCAGAGTTATGTCATTGTATCATGTCTCTGCTTAAGTTTGTTAATTTTTTTCTTTTCCATTTTCAAAATTTTTTTTCTTTTCCAGTTCTTATGAATCAGTTATTGTAATTTTTTTGTCAGTGTCTATTATAAAAACAATTTTTTATATTTTTTTCTTTGTTGTTGTAACAATTCTATTATTCTTTAAAATATATTAAAGCCTAAGCAAAAATAGCAGTTTTCAATACTAAATGAATATTTAATTCATTGAATGCTGGGAAAAAAATTAGTACGTAAAAGTGGGATCAATTTTCATAGATGATGCCCATACTGACATGTCTCAAGGCTCATTTTCTTACTTCTAAGAAACGATTTTCTACCATTTTAAACTATTTGATCGGTTATTTAAACAGAAGTCTTTTTAAAATCTCAGTTATCATTTATTAGTAAACAGTAAAAGAATATAAAAGATCAAATTCAGAGCTTTTGAGTTAATAACAGAGACACAAATTTCTCACGAACAAAATATATTTCCAATAGGGAATTCTACTTTTTAATGAAGATTTAGTAGCGACATCTATTGGCAACATTTTGAGACATTTGGTATAGTTGGAAGTATTACAGTGATTTGATTTAATATTGTAAATACTTTTATTAAAAAAGTATAATGATATAAATTTCAATATTATGTAGTGTTGGAATATTTCAACAGTGTACTTCAAATAAGGGATTTATGTTTACAACATATCAAAAAGGGTAAATTAGTCGATTAAAATATTTTATATTCATGAAAATACCTAATTTTTATACTTTTTGATATAAATACGAATATGAAATTTAATTATTTATTAAATCCATTGACTTATTTTCTTAGACTATAGGAATTTATTTCTTTTTTCAAAAGAGTATAAAAAAACTCTGAAAATAAAGAGCTAAATACTAAAAGTGTTAATATAAGATGTCATAAGTTAATAAATTTAACTTAATTATTTTCATAGAGCTTAAATTAAGGAAAAAAGAAATTTTCTTTTTTAATTTAATGATTATTAAATTAAATTTGTTACAATGTTTAGTAAGATTTATAATAAACATTATTTTTTTTGTGTTCATGATTCATAGTAAAATGTACATTTTTTATCATGATGCCAATTTAATAATGTTTTAATGTATCACAAGTTAATTAATTTCACTTAATTATTCTAATGTGCTTGTATTTATTTCTAATGGTATGCTTAATCATACAAATGAATATCTCTCAAATAATTAGTCAAACAAAATGAATTTAAGATCTTCAATGTATTAAGCTAATCTAAAAATTTAAGTGCTCCACAATATTCAAATTTTTAAAGCGGTAAGAACAGTAAATCTATTGAATATTTCATTATGATATTATATTTATGAGTTAACTTACGAACATAAATTTATATTTAAGTTGTAGTAAAACAATCTAAGGAAAGTGATTCTTTTTCCACATCACCCGAGAGGTAGGAATCCAGATGCGTTTTTTATTTTTTTTTTTTATTTTTATATATAATGGTTTTGCCAAAGAGCTCTAAGTCCACTTTTAAACACCAAAATTGTTTTTGTTTTATTTAACGGCAATAGATGTAATTAGAATCCAAGTGGAAACAGCAATTCTAAACAGTACTCAGTACAGTGCCGATGAAATACTCGTTCTCAAGAAAAGTTTATACACGTCTTTCTGAAGTTTCTGATTAATCGTCATTCAAATAGATGTTTTTTTATGACGAATGTTAATAATATTTAGTCGTTATTTGCTTGGATCATTCTGAAACGTTTTATGCTTATGAGCAATGATGGTTGTTCCCTCTGCTCATATAGTCATGAACATAGTAAATACATTTGTTTCCCTTTTGTTTGTAAGTGAGAATATAAGTATGTTAGAAGATATTTTTTAATGTGCAAACAATGCTGTTCGATACTTTTAAATAATATTGCTTTCTGGAGTATTACTTTCCAAGTTCTGCAGCACAATATTCAATCGGCAATAATCATTGTCTCATTCTAATCGAAAAACCAGTGTCATAAGTTAAAACATGATATTTAGAACGCATGATAATTAAATTGTATTATTAAAGTTAGTTTCTGAAGTTGCTAACATCGGTAAGTATGTTAAAATCTTGCTGTTAATATGCTATCAGTTTCTCAGGAATTTGGAGAAATACTTAATAACATAATGGTTTCAAGATTTCCATACAGTTAGTTTCTTTGAAAAGGCTTGGAAAAAGTACTTAAATTAGGTTTATTTTTCTTTGTTCGAAAGTGTACAATGCTATCGTTTGGCTGCAGTTCTGTTTTTTACAAAATCTGTAGTATATAATCAGAAACAAAATTTTAATACGTCCCTTTAAAATCTTGTATAAAAATGGCTGTATTCCGGAACTGAATTCAGATAAAGCCAATATTTTTACCATATTTTTTTCTATACTATTCTGAATAAAAGGAAACTTTGTGTTTTTAATAAGGACTTATTTTCTTTTTTCTAAAATTGAAAATGCAAGGAATCATAGATAAAAGACAGCAAAGATTTTACGTACACCGAAACATTTTCGTAAAATTTCATTTGAATAAAATTAACGTCTGGAACTATTTTTTTATTTTATCATTTTAGTGTTGTTTAAAAAACTGTTTGATTTTATTCTTTGAGGTTCTGTGTTACATTTTATATAATATTTAAAAATTACCCGTAGTCGCATCGAACAGCATTGGAAAATTGATAATTTTTCATTATAAAAGTGGAAAAACCATCCACTATATAGCTAAATAAGTAAATTTACCGCAATCTAATGGTGCAGTATGGGATAAAATACTTTAAAGAAAAAAATTGGATCGAAGATAAGGTAAGAAGTGGTCGCCCGGCAAAGTTAACTCAACGTGATCAGAGATTTATAGTTAAAAAATTGGTGAAAAATCTACTTTTGAGTGTTGTAAAGAGTTCTACAGAGAATTTATTGAAAAAATTTTTACTTCTAATTCCCTTGAAACTGTTCGATGAGTACTTAGATCAGGTTGATTAGTTCGGCGCTCTGGTCAAAGAAATTTTTTTTTTGCTAGTGTAAAGGAACTCTTTACAACATCTATGGAAAGAAAAAAAAAAAAAAGAAAAGAAAAAAAGGGTTAGGGTTTTTTTTTTTTTTTTTTGCAAAATCAATGATAAATAAACCCGAAGCGTATTATAATTATGTCTTATTCGTAGGTAAAAACAAATTAAGCATTTTTGATTTCGATGGACGTATAATTGTATGGAGAAAGAAAAATGAAGAACTTAATCTCAAGACCTTGGTTGGAAAACTAAAGCATGGCGGTAGACCTTGTGAGAGGGTGTATGTCAGAGGTGGGGAACCTTTTTACCATTAGAGGCCACATTTAAATTAGGAAGCAATAAGAGAGGCCGCATAAGCTGATAGACCTAAGAAAGTGACTTTTGTGAAATTATTATAGTTTTTCTATAGATTTAACAATTTTTTGAATTATAAAGAAAACATAAAATATAATACTACAAAATTTTAAATATAATATGCATATAAAATAATATAAAAAAATATGATAAAAAAATATTTTTTTGTTCACTAAGTTAGTGATTTATTTGGCTTTGTTTTTTGTTTGACAGTAATTGTATATTTGGATCAAGCTTCGTAACACACAGATTTAATTGATCCTCTAAATGTGCATCTTTAATTTGCGTTCTTAAATTTGTTTTTATTTTTGACATGAGAGAAAATGTTGTCTCGCAACAGTAAGTACTTCCGAAGAAGGAAAGTAAACTGCGAGCTTGTTCTCGAAGGCATGGATATTCAACAGCATTTTTCCAGATTTCTATGAAATCCTTTTTAGCGTTAAAAAGGGATTTGATGATACTATTTTCACCTAAATCAATTAACTCCATTTATAGTTCTGCAGGAGCCTCGAATATATCTATTAAATGTGGTTCAAACGCCAGTTTCATAGCAGGAGTGTGCTCGTCAAAATCAGAAAATCTATTAGTATACTACTTCTATTAAATAATCTAAGACACCTACATATTCATCGAATATTTTATTTTCACAGTTCTGCACATTTAAAATTTTAGCTAGCTCCGGGAAGTGTTGTGCACATATTTCCGATCGGTAAAGCAATGTTTTGAAAAATGATAATTTTTTTCTAAACGCTTGGATCTTTTGCCACATTTCATAAATATACCTCGTTTCACCTTGCAGGCAAATATTTAAATTGTTTTGTCATAATGTCAGACAAAAATGCAAGGTTTCTGAGAAATACTTCATCTGATAGATCACATTGTTTTCCTTCTTCTTGATAAAAGTTTAAAATTTGTCGTCGTAAAGACAAAACTTTTATCAAAACCTGACCTGTTGATAGCCAGCGAACCTTTCAGTAGTATGGTAGGTCAACACTATACGTTTCCTCATCTAAAGAGAGCATCTGCCGAAATTTACGATGACGCATTGCATTTACTCGAATATAGTTTACAATGGCAATGGTTCTATCCAGAGTGTCTTGCAAAATGGTAGATTTTACTGATGCAAAATGCAGTGAAATGATATCAATTTTTTCAAGTTTAAGTTTTCCTTTTTTAACAAAGTAACGAATCCTTCTTTTTTTGCCTCTCTTGGAAGGTGCGCCATCGGTCTAAATTACTGACATTCAATTGTAATTTATTACATACTTCTTTGAAGTTTTCGAAAATATCGGCTCCGCGAGTTCTTTCAGTTAGTGTACCCAACGCAAGTAGTTTTTCGTAACATTGAAAATCTTAAGTTATAGCACGAATAAAAAATAAAACTTGTGCCGAATCTGTTTTATCAGTGCTTTCATCTAAAGCAATTGAAAAATAAACATCTTCATTTTGTATAATTGTATGAAGTTGCTCTGTTACATTTTGCGCTAATTCGTGCTGTCGATCTGTTACAGTTCTCCTTGAAAGAGGTAATTGTTTGTATTTGTCGACATTTCTTGGATCTAACATACTCACTGCTTCAACAATACATTCTTTAATTATTTCAATGTCACTAAATGGTTTGCCCCTTTTTCCAAGTATTTGTGCTATTTTATAGCGTAACAGTAACTGCAGCGGAATTTTGATTTACAAAGACACTAATAGATGCCTACTGATGATGCTTCTCATTTTTCAACTTTTGAAGTGCAGCTTTTCGTGAATCACCTTCTATAGAGAAATATTTATGTTCTTTATGAGTCAAATAGAGTTTATTTGCATTCAGTTTTTTTAAAGAATTTAAAACTGTATTCCACAACAAACACATCATTTTATCTTTCTCAGCAGTAAAGAAAAAATCTAACTCCCATTTTACATTAAATGTTTTGTTTTCATCACCTAATTTTCTTCTCTTACTATTTGACATGATGGATAAAAAAAAGAATATCAAATAATATCTTTAACAAAGTGTATACTTTCTAGAAATACAATAAAACCATGTAACTGTTATAAGCACGCACTGTTAACTACAGTTCGCTGAAGATCGCAACAGGGAAGCTTTGAGAGATGCGAGGAATAGAAGCCAAAGCAAGGTGTGACACTCAAATTGGAGGTCTGAAACCGAGTTTTGTTTACTTCTTAGACAAGGTAGTTGCCGCTGCTAGCGCTAATTTAAATAGTCCGTTTCAGACTAGTATTCTGACGTTATGTTACAATATGATTGTATTTGGTGGGATTTTTTGCGCAACTGTCATGGAGTTGATGTACAATAGTTGTTTGAAACGAACTCTACCATTTTGTACTAAATGGCAAAAGGCCGCACAAGAACCTCGCGGAGGCCGCAGGTTCCCCACCTGTGGTGTATGTGAACATAAGGATTAGGTAATTTTATATTTATTGAAGTCATAATGAACCAGGCTCTTTATTTAAATATTTTAAAAAATAATTTAAAATTACCCCGCTTCAACTCTTTGGTTTACCTACAAATGTGTGTTATTTTTTATTTTTAATCGCGATGTTGCGTGTTTTTCTCAAAATTTGAGCTCACATGAATATCTTGCGGGTAAATGATTATTACTTTATTATGCGTGTAAAGGAATACTTGCGAGTAAATTTGTATCATTATTTTTTATTTTAGTCTTGTTGTTGTTCTTAAAATTTCACATGAATATCTTGCGTGTAAATGAATAATATGAAGCAGGCAGGTAGAGGATCACTGAGTATATATGGTGAAAAAAGCTTTCCGCGCCCGCTTATATTTTTAAAGATTTTATATGGTCCGTTATCTATTTTTGTCCAATTGTGGTGATACAAAGGAAGGTAAAAATTTCATTCTAATTATTCTTTATGCAGGCATACATTTCCTAAAATTTGTATTTTGAGTACCTGAATTTTGAATAATAATCGAAACTATAGAATTATTCTATTTTTCTAATTATTTCAGATTTGTTTCCTTAATTTAATAGTAATAACAGAAACTGTTAAATTTGAAGAATTGCTCGAAACAGTAGTTTTGTATAAACTATAATCTATGCTTAAATTAAAATCCAAATATTAATGTAAATGTTCGACGTATTGTAAAAGAATGTTAAATGAAACTTCAAATTTTGTATTTTTATGTGTTAATTAAAAACAAAATTTTATTAAATATATAAAAATGTTCCTTTATTAATTTTGAAATTATTCATTTATTTTTAAGTAGATGTTATTAAAAATAATTTTAATTGTTTATTATTTTCGCTGCTTTATTTCCTTCAAATTTAATTCTGAAATACTTTTAAATAGAAACTTTTAATCGATTTTTGTACGATTAATGATACAATTAAATGGTTTTTATGACAAATATTTAGTCGTTAATTCCATGGATAATACTGAAACTTTTTATGCTGATGAGCAACAAAAGTTAATCCCTCTGCTCAGTTAGCCTATAATATAGAACATACCTCCCTTTTGTTTATAAGTGGAGTAAAAATGCATGTTATATAATATTTTTAAATGTTCAAACAATGTTGTTCAATGCTTTTAATCGATGTCACTTTCTGAAGTATTACTTTCAGTGATCAGCAAAGCAACATAGTATCGACAATAATCATTGTCTGATTCCCTCGAAAAACCAGTATCACAAATTGCTACTTCTTACTTAGAATGCATGCCTTTTAAATTGTATTATTAAAGTTAATTAAAATTTAAAAGATTTTAAAATTCCAAAATCTGAGGATGCTAACATCTGTAAATATGTTAAAATTATGATGTTAATAGGCCGGAAGTTTTCAGGAATCTCGAACAATATTTAAGAGGATTTTGGTTTCACTATTTCCAAACAGTAATTTTCTTGAGAAAAGGTTTTGAAAAAGTACATGAATTCCGTTTATTTCTTTTGGTTCGAAAGTGTACAATATTGTTTGTGTATAGTTCTGTTTTACTATAAGTTTTAAAGTGCATAACAAGAATCAAAATATAAGATTCAAAATAATAATTTTAATACGTCCCACATTTTATTTTAGAAATTACTACTTTATCTAACTGTTTTTGCTTTGAGGAATAAATTCCACAATTTTGTTTGATCTTAATTAAGTTAAGCTACATGACTATGTTTATATTTTAAAAATAGATATCAGAAATAATTCCAATGGAAAACTCACACTTGAATTTCTTCGTCATTTAAAAATCTTATGTAGAATGCAAAGCGGCTTTACAGAATATCATTAATATGCGGGAACCATAAAGAAATAAATTTCATTCATTGTGTTTTATTTCCGACCAGGATTTGCATGTGTGAGATTCCATTTTGAAACAAATAAAGAATAAAAGTGAAAAATAGACCCAGGTAGTTTTAAATATATTCAATAAACTAATAATTTGAAAAAAGAAAATAAAAAAATTTAAAGTTTGCGGTTAGTGTAATAAATTTCTAACAAATTCGAGCTTACATTCAACAAATAAATTTTCCTTCCTCTGAATAAAAACTAATTAAATATATTATTGAAAATTATACTGAGTTCTAAACATTTTCCCGAATCATATAAGCATATCAGAAAATCTGGCTCTAAGAATAATTTAAAAAATTATATAAAACTGGAAAATATTATAAAGTGATGGTTTTCTTAGATTATAATAAAACTTTAATTTTACAGACTGATGAAATATTTTAACTTGTTCCATTTTAAGTGAACATAATTTGGTTCTCTGCTTTTTCAATATTCTTAAATATTATCCAATGTAATTTGCATGAGATTAATTAAAGAAGATTGGAAATATCGACACCCGATTGTCGATTCTCAATGTCACAGTTAGTTATTTGTTCTTTCTCACAATTGAATCCATGGTTATATTCATATATTTTAGCATCCTTTGGCAGGTATATGTATATTAATTGTTACGAGATAACTACTTGATGATATTAGTCAGTTATCCAGAACAAATATTTCAGATATTTGTCACCCATTATGAGAAGTTATCATCTCGTCACCTTTAATGATTGTTAAATTCTCCATCTTGAATAATAATAATCTTCATTCCATCATATTAGATATAGTTTGTCTCCAGTAATTAGTAATATAAAGTCGCCACCAGTGATGATTGAATTGTATAAAGTCGTCACCTATGATTAGTAGTAAGAAGTCATCCCCAGTGATTGATAGTTAAAAGTCATCCAGAGATTAATGGAAAGAAGTCGGCACCAGTAATTTCAAATAGAAAATGCCG
>JAPDSC010040077.1:0-10869 GCA_026290005.1 Latrodectus geometricus
GAGAAATACGCTCCTGGTATATTAAATTTGCTTCTCATGTAAAAGAAAAGATTCCTAGGAAAGTGATGAATTAACCCTCCTAGGATTCGGCTCGGGAGTACTTTCTCGTTATCAAGAGATAGTGAGTTCAAATCCCGACCCAACCAAAGATCCGTCGTGTTCACAAATGTTGGTTGGGATTTGTTAAATATGTTGTGGTCGCAATGTCTTTCACGTGAAGTGATACCTCTCGGGGTGATAGCCCAATTCTGGGGTCTTCTGCTTCTAAATTACGAAAACCCACTCAGTTTCGTGACAAAGATGACACACCCACTGCTTGCCCAAATCCTTTCCTTGTCCAATCAGATATCCTAATCCAATCAGTTACTTTCCACTGAAAACTCAAAAATTTGAATTAGTCTCTTGGAATAATTTTAATTTAAGAGGTGTTTGGTTGTATTTTGTCTGTTGAAAGTGGCAACCGTAAATAAACGTAAGGACTTTGGTAATCCGGTGAGATAAGATGTCGCTCATATTACCGCGCCCTAGATAGCTTGTTCGATTTTTGATTTAACTAAAGAGTGCTCTACACCAAGTACTATATACATTAAAATTACCTAGTTTCAAAGTTCTTTCGTTGTTGTCACATGTAGTTGAAGTAGTAGCTCAAGAGTAGACCTCGTCATTTGATCATGGTTCAAAATTATAAAAAGGTAGGCTAAGTTTAAGGATTTCAGTAATTAGATATAGGTACCCAAAACTGAATAGCAGTAACCTATCAATTTGAAAATACTTGGTAATTATGTTATGGAATAATACATTAAAAATTGAAAAATTTTAGGATCCGTTGCCGGTTTGGCACGATTTTCAATTTTCACGCCATTTAATCAAGTAAAAACAAATTACTAATCGAATACTTCAAGGGTTACTTGCACACAAAATAAATTTCACGCATGTACACAATCAGTTTACATCATAAAACTCAAGTTACGTCATACAAATGAAGAAACGCATTCCAACGCAGAAAACTAGCTTGGCGCATTTTACCACCGCAGTGACACCTAGGGATTAACCTTAAAAATAATTAATAAATGTAAAGGTAATATTCCATTATACCCCCATAATCGATCATTGAAGTGATTTCTAAGGTCAGGTTTAATCGGAACTTATTGTCAAAGCTTATTTAACCCCTTTGTGTTTAAATAAGTTTTGACAATAAATGACAATTATTTAATTTATGAAATGTAAATAAATTGTTTAGCTTGTTTTTAGTAGTTTCTCAAAATGTAAAACATTTTTAGCAACACACGACGCAAATATTTATGACAGTAACTGTGATTTTACCCCCATTCTGATGATTATTATTCGAATGGACTTGTAACAAAATCATTTTTTTTTTCACATTTAATTACTTTTACAAATTATTCCTAAATAGATACTAGGAATGATAACAAAATTTCGACATCAGTTACTAATACATATATATGTAAATGTCCTATTCCTGAAAGAACACGTTCTTTTCAATGTTATTATTCTTTTTCCTGGGTCTATTCTTTTAATAAAAACTGAATTCTAAGATTAATGTTTACTGAGTTGTTGATGGGAGGCGAACACACCATTCGATGCATATTGATAGTGAAAATTCTCCCCTAGGACTCTACCCGCCCAACTCAAGATTTGTTCTATTTAAGAATTTATGACTGGACGAACAGAAGTCGGTAGTTTTACATGCAGTTTTGAAAGCGGTTGAAATATTATAGTTTTCCTATTTCTTATGACAAAAAAGAACGAACGTGTTAAAAATTTTCATAGCTTCTTCCTATGAAAAGATGGGTGCATAAAGAAGAATCAGTCATAGTAAAATATACAGTAAAAAAATTACATATAAGTCAATAATATATCAAACATTTAAGAAATTGCAATTAAAATTATAAATAACATTTCTTTTTTATAAATTTAAAAATAAATTGATTTTGATTTGTCATTTTACCTCACTTTTCTGCTCAATAAAGCTGATTTAATTGGTGCTTATGGCTTAAAATGTTTTGAATAGAATTCGAACCACTATGAGGATTCACACTTGAAATAGGAATCGAACCTGCAAACTGTTGAATTGCTAACCAGAGTAATGATACTTCCATTTCTAGTAAAAGGAAATCCAGGCTTATAAATATTATGTATTTTGACACCATCTAGTGGAAGTCAAAATATCCTGAACAAAATATATTTTTGCCTCGCACTAAACTACCAGGCTTAAAAATAAACTAACAAGATAATATTTGTATTTGATTCTATCTTTCACATAGTGTCATAAGTAACAACAACAACAACAACAAACGTTGTTTTAAAATGCCGAAATAAAATATGCCTCATTTTTAAGATAGCTAGAGAACAACATTTCAATAAAAGTTTTATTTCATTCCATGAAATTACTGAAAATTAAGCGGAAACACGAAAAAAAAAAAAAAAAAAAAAAAGAATTTTATGTATATATTTTTAGAATGATTTTTTTCCTAACTTTTAGATTGGATTCTATTTGGAAAAAAATCTAATTCTTATTTTAATCTAATTCTAATTTTTCCTAACTTTTAGATTGGATTCCATTTGGAAAAAAATCGCAGGAGAAATTAAATTAATGACATCTGACAGTTGTGCTTGTGTGAATTTCATATTATACAAGTAATATATTATAAAGAACTTTAATTTAATTTCCACTTAGCTCATCAAAAAAAATTTATTTTAATTACTTTTTAATAAATTTTGCACTGTCCGTTCATTAAGTAATTGTCGATAATATTAATCCAGTCTGTTTGTTTAGTTTATTGCTTCAATATTTTTATGCTTCAATGATATCTAATCCGAAAACATGAAGATTCTATGCCGACACACTCTACCAACTTTGCTACATCACGGCAAATTTTTCAGTTCTCTATATCACAGAAAGTCTTTTATAAATAATTTTAATTCATTTTCTTTTTTTTTTTAATTAGAAAATATTCTCAATCACACATACGCACTTTCCATCTCTCTCACTAATTTATTTCACAAATGCAAGGTTAAATTTTTAAAGGCATTAATAAACTCATTTACTAGATAGTAAAAATGAATAAATTTAAGAATGTAAGAAATAATAAAGTAGAGATAGTAACTTTTTCAGCCAACAGATGGCACCATTAGACAATAGTGCGTTTTCTTCCCATATAAAATTATTAAATTTATTTAATGAATTAATGTTTGAAAAAACTGTATTAACGTCAAATACAAATTTAAAAAGTGTATTTGAGCTTGAGTGAGAAAAAAAAAATTAACAATTGAAAATTTGAACAAGATTTATATTTATATATATCGAGAGAACTAATAGTAGGATTTACTTTTTTTTTTCTCCAATGTCGGGCACTTGGGTGATTAACCCTTTTTAAGCTACAACAAAGCCGGAAACTGCTACTCATTTATCCTTACCCGGTAGGCACCTGTGAACCAAGTCACGGAGGCGAGTAGTACTACCCACGTCACACCACCGTAAACCCCTTTATAGGGTGGGCCACATTCACCCATCATCAGAGGAAAGGACAAGAAGCACATAGGAAGAGAAAATACATCTGTTCCCGAGCCGGGATTCGAACCCAGGTCCTCTTCATCTGTAGTCAGACACGGTAACCACTAGATAAGTTGGGCAGCTGTGGGATTTGAAATAATGCGTCACATTTTGCTGCATAATTAAACACTCAAGTTTCTGATTAAGACAAATCCGGGGTATGTTTTAATTCTTTCATAAAGCAATATATTATAATTTAGTAACAGAAGAAAAAAGTAATCATTAAATTACTTTTTTTTTTATTTTACACGTTTCAGATAAATGTACATTAAAAATTTTTCAATGTAATGAATACTAAATATAATGTTTTAGAAAAAATGTGACTTTACTTTTATATTAAACGTGCATTTAGAAATCGGATATTTTACAAAGGAAATATTTCCAATTACTTAAACAGTTCTTAGATTTCAGTAGCCTCGTTATCATGCCTGGAAGAAAACGGGTTCAGTACCCACTCAGCCGAAAATTATCGTCCTAAAAGTAACCATATCGCCATAATTTGACTTCATGAAACCTGGTATTTCTCCAGTTTGTATCCGAACAGAAATTTGCTGGCGTAAAGAAAAAAATAAAAAACTTTGGTTTCATCTTTATATTGGTTTTTATTTTCGTGCATTTGCACTCATAAACGCCTGGAATTGTTTTAATATAATTTTGGTAAAAGCCAGCAATAATTGCTATCAGTCAGATTAATAAAATGTACTGTATAAGCCATCGATCAAAAGATCATTCATTACTCTAATGAATGATCTTTTTATTACACATACATATGTATGTGTAATAAAAATGTAAAATAAATATTGCTCGTCATAAACCAATAATTTTTCAATAATGTCTTAATTCACTCAGTGTATGAACACGAAAAAGTTCCTGAATAGATATGCCAAAAAGTGAGCTCTTAAAAACCGAACACTCTGTTCAAATTTAAGGTTTTTATAAGTATTCCTTAAACAAACATAAGATTTTCATGATAATTTAAACTTACGACCATTTTTCTTTCAGTAAAAACAACCACTTAATTCTTCTATTGACACAACAGCTCCTGATGAGCCAAATCCTTCCAAAGAATTTTCTTCCATTCTTATCTATTTTTGGTGATTGATCTCCAGGATTTCAAAATCTCCCTTTACACAATCTCGGCCTTCCTCTTCTTCTAGTTCCCAAAGATTTATAATGGAAAATTTTAAATGTTAATGGGTTCTTTCTGCTTAAATGACCAGCAAATTAACCTCCTAATTACTCCGAATCATTTGTTAAAACGTATCCCACCACAGCAGGGCTGAGCAAACAACAGCTAGCCGGAAGGTTCTATCCGACCCATAAACATTTAAAATTTTCCATTATAAACCTTCGGGAACTAGAAGAGGAAAGCCGAGATTGAGATGGACAGATTGTGTATAGGCTCCTGGCAGTGCAAAATTTCCTTCGGAGCGAGTTTCAGTATTATTGAATGCGTATGGATAGATTGTGGACATATAACTCCATTGTAAATAGGGGTGAAATAATTAAAAATATAGTTTGTTTGGCTTATTAGTAAAACATTTCAACTTCAAAATGGCTATTAAGAATCATAAAATTAATTCAGAGAGCCGTGCAATGAATGGACCTGCAACTATTTTTTGTTGTAAAGATAAACCAGTATGTCTCACATCCACCATGAAGCAGTAGTAGTATTCAATGAATATAACCTATCCAGTCATTTCACATCTAAGTATAAGAATTCCAATCAAGAAGCAATGTCTGAATACGAAAGAAAAAAATATTATCATGCCGATAAAATTTTTTCAAGAAATAAACAGTATCAAGAAGACTATAAGCTTATCTTGAAAAACTGGAACTTCTAGAATCGAAATCATCGAAAAAAAATTTGACATCACAATCAGAGTCAAAGATTGGTCAGTTTAAATTTTGCTCCACGGCTATGGACGAAAGTACTGATATAAGTGAATGATGCTGCTCATTTATTATTTATAAGAGGTGTTGATGAGAGAGAACTTTGAAGTTACCAACGAAATTGTGTGCGTGTGTTCTTTAAAGAGAATCACAACGGGATTTCGTGAATTTCAGGAAGGGCTTTTAACTTTGAAAGCGCCTATAAGAATCATAAGTAATATTACAACCGATGGAGCACCAAATACGATAAGATACGAATAATACATAATACGAATTTCTTGGATACTAACCAAACTACTTCGGGAACAGTGTTATTCTACATTGTTTTATAAATCAAGACGTTCTGATTAAATCTGCATTGAATATGAAATCCATGCTTGATGCAGTCATGAAGCTTGCAGTTACTATTTGATCTCGTGTGCTTACTCACAGGCAATTTCAGGATTTTCTTCAGTCCATTCAATTTGAAGACTCAGATGTGCATACACGAAAGTTGTTGTTTCTAATGACATTTGGCAATGCCAAGCTCACCCGCCAAGACTAGGCGAATGAAGTCAGAGAGAATGAGCCTCTTTCGTTTCTGAATAAAAGCACCCCTATTCGAAGATGGAAGTATGACTTTAGCTCATAGAGGGCAACACCATCTAGGTCTTCTAATTTAGAGATTGAAGCCAGAGAAGACCCATAACCTGGCTCCAACCACCCCCAGAGGTATTAATTTGGAATGAGAACATGGAGGACACTGCGACCCAACATATTTTACGTGCCCCAGTCGTTATTAGTGAACACCACCATTTGGTAACCAGAAAGACGCCCTAACCAACCATGACACAGCGGCCCTACATACACGAAAGTACAGTAGCTTACTGTAGGATATATTTCTGAGCGAGTTGAAAGACGATATAGTGTCGCTCTTGCATAAGAAGCAATGTTCTGCGGAGCGCTTTCATTTCCACAAATATTCCTTGTCATATGCGCAACTTGACACACACTGTCAACATTTAAATTATACCAGGAGAAGGTGGGCACGTTAATTCCAGTGATTTCGACTGATTATGAACTGAAGACAAACTTTAATGAAATGAAAACAGAAGCAAATCACACATTATAGATATTTTTGTACACTGCATTAAAAAAAAAATTGAAAAAGAAAAGTTTAACACAAAAGTATACAGTACAAATGCAACATCTCAAAACGATGTCTAATATATTGCTTAGATAAAAATAAGGTGTATCATGCTTGAAAACATTTAGTCACAAAACTGCTAAATATTGAAGTTGAGATGCTTTTCATCAGCGTTCCAACGTCTTTCCACCTGGTGACGATTTGGGAAAGGCGAAAAGGCGTTCGCAGAAATCAAAACTTTTTTTAAGATACGAATATTATATATTTTTTAAAATCAACTATGCGAGTATATAAAAAGAGGTATCGGACGACAAGAATATATTTTTTTTCCACCAGAAGTAATACATAAATGATAAATATAAAAAAGAAAACAACGTGTGCTTCTTTCAGCAAGAAGAATTCTTGAGTGATATGTTGCCTAGTTTAAATCAGTTGCATCACATCATAAGCACCTTTACAGGAAGTTCATCTCAGCATTAGTTGTGCTTTAAATTCACTACAAACACTACAATCAAATAATTTCAAGTTAGCAGAGCATTGACATCAAGATATAAGTTTAATGCCATTCCATACATTCTCAATACAAACCGGAACAAAATTCTGCAAAAAGAATAAGGATTTTAAATCGATATATTGCAATTTCTGAATCTCCATAGATACACAAGAATTGATGAGAAAAATTAACAATACCTATTATATCAATATAGCATTAGTTCGAATGTCAACCATTGAATTACAATTAGGTAACGCTAACCATTATATGATATGAAAACAACTCTTGTTTTTGTATCAGATAGAAATCCTACCACCCAATGTGAAAATGTTCCATCATCACTCTACAGAGCTGAACCTCAAAGTGATGTAGAATACATATTATGTAGCCAATTTGGGCAAATTCACAAGATTTAAAATCTGCAAGAAAATAAAAGTGTTGACAAAATAATGTAAACTTCTGTGAATAGTTTTTTTTTAAATGTGCTTCGTAAGCATTAAAATATAACAACCCAAACTTTCTCTTTTAACAATTAGAAATGTACCTATTCTGGTAGTATGTGGTAACTCTATTAAATTTGTGTAAATCTTAAAATTTTTTTTTTCTTTTTTTTTTTTAAATTCTGAAATATCAACTCATTTCAAAAGGAGCCAAATTGTAAGAGCTAATATATGTGGAGCAAGTGCAGCCAAAACATCCCAATAAAAGTAACATACAAACAGCAAAGCAAAATAATCCTGGCAGAATAAAACAGTGAACAAAAAGAGAAGCTCAGTGGGGGAAGGAAAAAAACTGACAGATATTGAGGTCTAAAAGTAAAAAATAATGTCTGCAGAGCTAAATAATCATCTGGATTCTCCAGTGTCAATAATAACTGTTAGAAAACACATTCATAAACAGATCATTTATGGCACAGCAGCAATTCCCAAGCCTCTTGTCGCTGATGTTAATGCCAAACCTCATCCACAGTGGTGTCACACTCACAAAACCTAGGCAATTGATAAGTTGAATACATCAATATGGGTCTGAATAATTATTTTCACTTTCCCTGTAACAAGACGGATGTATGTTTGAAAACACTTGCTTATATATATGATCGCGATTGTCTCTAATTATAAGCAGCATGGGGGCGGATCTGTCATGATATAAGCTGTGGTTTTCTATTGGATTAATTGAAAACTTGATAGGAAGCATCACTGGGGAGAAGTAAAGAAATTTTAGTTGACCAAATCCGTCCTATGATGAAAATTTTCTTTCCTGAAAGATATATAACTTTACAAGAGAAAATATACTTATCCATTCATAGTTTGAAGAATACAAATCTAGTTCGCAGTTATCAGATTTCAATATAACCAAACCATATAATATGATATGATCCATTTTAAAGCATTTAATATGGAATCAATATGCACTACTGGCATCTCTGCACGAAAATTTGCAATATTACCATGAAGAATGGAATACATTTTCCATTAAATATTATTCACCTATGTAAATGTTAATTGTATTATATGCAAAAGGCGATCTTACTTATACTAATAAAAGACATTTAATAAATCTAAACATTATTTGGATAAACTCTTTTATATTATAAAAACAATGCCTATTTTTCATTATGTAGTTCTTATATTACAGATATTTCAAATGAAATTTTATTATGATTGTCTTTAATATGTAAGTATTAATTGAAAAGGCAGAGTTTACACCACTTTCTCATAAATAGATAATTTAATACAAAATTACATAACAGGTCCACATATAACAGTTTAACAATTTTATTCCATTAAATAAATAACTATTTTAAAATAGTAGACTCAGAATGAAAACAATGTACAGAAAATTTATTGTAAATAAGAAAATGCATTTTGCAAAGAAAATTACACGTGAAATGTCAACAATTTGTAATATCACAATATTTAAAATATACAATAATTTAAAAAAAAATAATAAATAAACGAAAATTTTCTTCTTCAAATACAGATTCTAATTCTACAAACATCATTTTTGTTAACTTTCATACATAATTTATTTCGAAACAACAGTAAAATTAGAAAAGTTACACATTGCACACATGCAGCTAACATTTAACAACACATAGATAGCTGCCATCAATTATTCAAATCCCTATTTTTGTAAAATGAAAAATGAGACTAACCATAGTTTAAACTTTACAAAATAAGATTACAAATTTTATTTCAAATACCCATTTATAAATATCATTTAAAATATTTATCATTCTTTGGTAATAAATTTATAAAAAATAATCATTATATCATTGCACAAAAATATATAAGCATATTACTTCTTATCCCATCTATCTTATTTTTTTATACTTGAATAAAACAGAAATCTTCAAATTCACCAACCCAATTTATTTTCCTTCAAGTACTAATATAAAATGTTTTTATTAATAAAAATAATAACTTAAAATGGGTTTGAACTAATAAACCAAAATAAAAAGCATTTAAACCCAAATAATTAAAGCTAAAAAATACATAATTTTCCTTTCTATTTTTTTTTTTTTCTATTTATTTATTTCAAACTATATAACATCACATGCTTTAAAACTAGAATGAACTAATCCAAAAATATTTTTAAAAAATTAAAAGAATAAGTAGAAATATACATAATATTTTGAAATCTCAAAAATGGATCAAGAAATAAAAATAATCAATTAAAAATGTATATTTATAGCTTACTAGAATCAAAAACCTAATGAATCCTCATTATTCCAATAAATTTATTTTTTAATGTAGAATTTGATTCAAGACCCATGAAGATCATTTTGAACCAATAGTTTTTACTCTGAATAAAAATGAAAATAAGATAGACCACTCTTCAAAAGTTTTCGATCAAAATAGTCTTACATTTGCTGATGCAGTTGCTTCATTTCAATCAGCCTTGATAATGGTTGTGATCACAAGATATTTTAAAAATGCATCGACCAAAAATATAAGTGAATAAACAAAGGACACACGCTATCCTGAGGAGGATAAAATACACATACATTTCTCTAACATTAAATATAGTACCGAATAAGAAGAAATTTGGGGGTAGGGGGTGAAATATCAATAAGAACTATTAGTCTACAGAACATGATATTTTTTGTTGTTTTCCATAAATAAATTCATTAATGAAATAGTATCAACACCAATAACACATAGCTATATTATTCACATGTTATTTTTTTTCCATATTAAATTACAGCATTTATACATTGATTTCAAAGAATTCATATAAAAAAACTTTTCCACTTATCAGCATGAACTATAAAACATCCTGCACATAAAATGAAGTCCTTTTTTTAATAGAAATTATAGATTACACAACTAAGTTTAAAAAAAAAATTGCAACATGAGATGATTAAAAGCTCAGAAAAATGCTGAAATGACCTTAAAGTAAAGATGAAATTGAAATACACATTTGTAGAAATGAATTAAGACAATCACAGATGCACATGATTAAAAAATGAAAATGAAATAGGAAATTCAAAGATTAAATTGAGCCTTAAAGTGAAAAGAACCACAAAACTTTTATTCTATTGTTTGTCTTTATTTCATTTTGTATCATATTAATGTATCTTTAAATAAAATCACATTTCACAATGTGTTGTAAAAAAAAAAAAGAAAATCCTAAGAGAAACAAAATTTACAAAACAAAACAATCTAATATTATTGTTATACAATGTAAGCTAATGCGGCAAAAAAATTTTCCATTTTTACAAATAAATTAATTTAAAAAAAAAAAACTTTTTTTAATATTAATCTTTACAAGATAAAAAAT
>JAPDSC010040079.1:0-15275 GCA_026290005.1 Latrodectus geometricus
ATCCCAACCGCTAAATTGATAGATAGATATAGATAGCAAACTCTGTCTTATAAAATTATAAAATTTAAAGAAATACATAAAACAAACGTGAAATCAGAGTTATAGATAGAAGAAAATTAAATTCTGCAAAAAAATCATAATATTAAAAATACTGACATAAGAATATAATAATATTTAAAATATAAATTGGACCTTGATTTCCTTTACATTCAATTTAAACATTAATTGCATTTAAAAGTCTTTTTAGGTATAATTCCTTCATTCTTAAATATTTAGTTGATAATACTAGTAAATGAAGAATTTAAACCATGTAATTCATTTTTTTAATCTTTCTAGAATATCATCAGTAAAAAAAATATTTTAATTTTTTGATTTTTATCATAATCTACTCTCGTATATTAGAGCTCATTAACATAGTAAAATACTTAACTATTGCTCACTTTGTTTCAAATCTGAAAACATAAGATAGCAGCAGAAAAAATAAACATGATAAAATGATTTATGTCTGTAACCTTGATCGTACGCAAATTTATTTAAAATTCGTATTACTATCATTTTGTTTGTCGATAATGAAGTTAACAATAAAAGCATAAGAAAATAAAATAGATTATGATAAAGAATAGAAAATTGAGTTTGTATCAATACATAACTTTAATTTCTCAGAGTACTAAAATTGTAATTCTATTAATTGTTTATACGATTGATTCGTACTCTTTTAGCTCTAATAGCTAAGTAATTGTAATCTGATTAATATTTTTTGGATAAATAATTAACATTCCTAATCATTAAAACTACTAAAAGAATAACTGAAGAATAGAATCTTTTCCACACGTAATTCTTAGTAGTTTGTAAAAATAAGGTTCCAAAAAATTCAGAGTGGTTGGCAAAATTTAATAGATATCATTATGTTTCTCTCTCTACTATATCTGACAAATTTTTTCTATTTTGAATAAGAAAGTTTCAAATAATGGTAATGTTGAATAAAACAACTGGTAAATTGATACATTTGCATACATAAGTTATGAAAGGGGTAGCACATTTCGTGAACGATATTCAAACTTTTTATCATTTTTATATAAGCTTTTAAATACATTTTCATGAAACAATATATTCATATTTTAATAGTTCAAGGGTATGTTTAATCACCTTATGCATATTGAAATATTCATAGAATATAATATTCCATAGCTTTTATTATATGATATGAAGAGGAAAAAATGAAGATGCTGACATCCTCAATTGGTGTTGGTTTTAAATTGCATGGAATTTGTTTGTTTTACCGATTTTCAAGACAGAAATAAAAGTAAATATTTTTTATTTCTAATGGCGGGCACGCTTGAACAAGACACGCTTGAGCATTAGCTCATTTGCCGCAACAAGGCAGGAAACTGCTACTCATTTTATCGTTACCCGGTGGGCACCTGTGAGCCAAGTCACGGAAGTACGAGAAGCATCGCCCACGCCATACCACCACAAACCCGTTTATAGGGCGGGCCCCATTCATCTATCATGAGAAGGAAATGACAAGAAACACATAAAGAGAGAAAGAGAAAGTACATCCAGGCCCGAGCTGGGATTCGAACCTAGGTCCTCCCCATCCGTAGTCAGTTACTCTAACCACTAGACAGATTGAGCGGCAAAGTCAAAAATACGTTACCATAAACCATTTTATATGTTACCATAATCTATATTATATTCATTATCAAAATATTTAATAAGTTTTAAATATATATATTATTCCAGAGTGTCTACTTAAAATGGATGATAAGCTTAAGAAATAGTGCAAAAAATATGTAGCATGTAAAAATACTATAAATACAATACATCATAAAGTATATATAATGTTCATTATATATCATATGATAAACGACTATCTTTACATTTTCATTCAAAATGTTATCTTTAAATATTTGATATTTAAGTATAATTATAATTATGTTGTATATTGTAAATTATAAAACGTGTGAGGGAGTCTATGAAAAAAATGTTCTTTTAAAAAGAGAAGGGTTTCTTATTGTTTTCCTATTATACATAGGAAAACAATAATAAACCCCTGTATTAACCTAAGCAAATTCCACTGTTCTTAATAATTAAAACAAAAGATTAAAAATAATATACCTATTTATTTTCTCTTCTCAAATAATAAATATTTCAAAAGCTTAAAGATTTCTGTTTTTCTTTTACACTTTCAAAATAAAGGAAAAGGAAAAAGGAAAAGTAACAAAATTAAAAAATAATTTAGTTTTATTTTTTAAAAAATATTCAATGTATAGAATAATATTCAAATATTATTCAAATTACAACATATAAATATTAATGACAGTTTTAACAATAGTGTATTTTAACAAAAAAATGTATTTTACTTCATTTATTTAAAATTATAATTATCACTCCGTAGCAATAGTTTCTTTCAATATTCAAATTTAAAAATAAAAAATCGGGTATTTAAATTTGAATATTTAAAAATATTCAAATTTAAATACCCAATTCTCAGTTTCTATGCTTCTGGATAATATGAGAAACATGTAAGAATGCATATATATGCAGATCGATACACAGACGCAATTAGAATAGTTTGAATTCTCTTAACGGCTTCATTTTTGAAATTCATGCGAATTATCCTTTATCTGAAGAAACACACTGGAGAAAAGAATCTAATCATTATTTCTTTCCAAATTCTTTTTGCTTTTTTATCTAGAAAAGGCTAATAAAGGAGAAAATGGCTAACAATATTTTAATGATATTTGTTCTTATTCAAAAAAATTCCAATTTACAAAGGTTTCAGTAAAGATTAGATATTTTTGAAAATGCAAGCAATACAAAGTTTTATTCAAGGAAAGAATAAATTGAAAAATCTGGAAACATTTTTATCTAAGCAGAGAAATTATTTTACTTTTTCTTATTTTATGTAAGGATAAATATACTATGTAGCAACATATTTACTATCAAATATTTAAAATAACTAAGTATTTTTTCTACAATACTTAGTTATTTTAAATATTTGATTTTTTTTTAATAAGTTTCAATTTAAATAATTATTTTATCTTAAGATATGAATTAATAAAAATATGTGAGTTTCATTTGGAAACAAATTCATATAAACTTAAAAAATATCAAAATTAATAAATAAAATCAAAATTTTGAAAAATGTATGTGAGCTTTCCTAGAACATTTAAAAAATTATTTTCCTCTTATATAACTTATTTTTCATTACAATTAGGATTATTTAAGTAATATATTGATTTTTAAAAGCAAAGGGTCTTTTATATGTACTTCATAGACCTGAGGTTCATTATATTTATCGTACATAGATTTCTCTTTATTGAATGATTTTCTGCATAAGTTACATCACACTTTTCATTTTAATATTCAGCGTATACTTTTCTTATAATAAATTACCATGATGATTGAGCAGTCATGTAGTTTTTTATGTTTTGCCATTATTTATGTATATAATTTAAAGCATACTTGGGAACTAAACCCTTTAGGTTGACCACCTAAGAGGGACATATGCTTCACACCCCAGGACTCTTGGTCATGAAAACAGAAATAGTCCTTTATGGCCTTGACCTTCACAAGGGCTGTCATGCCTTTATCAATATTATATATTAAAGTTAATTGATAAAAATTTTTGCACTTAATTTTCATTCATCAATAATGTTTATTAAATACAAACATTCAGCTTTAAAAATTCTTAGACCCTTATAGAATCTAAATTCATTTTGTTCCCTTCTCCAAAAAGTTTACATTTATGAAATACATTTCATCAAAAATATTTCAAAAAATTTTTTCTGTGCAGTTTGTTAGAAAAATGAAATACCTTGACGAAATTCATAATAATGACAAATTACATATAAATCTTTGAACGAAATAGAGTTTAATGTTCAAACATTGAAGTAGTTTGATTTTTTCTAAATATGCGTACAGTGAATGATCCTAAACTGCTATATGAAGTAATTTTATTTAACTGTAATACTTCACTTTAAGTTAACGTTAAAAGTTCTTTAATATGACATTATTATTAGATTTTACACTTTCTTCATCATTATTGATGATTCAAATCAATAATTTATAATCGCAAAAAACATTTCATAAATCGACAAAAATTATCAAGATTTCACTGAATATTTTTATTTATTAAAAATTGATTTTTATATAAAATAAAACTATAAAATGTACCATTAATTAAATCATACCAGAAATAAAATAATTTATTCAAAAAAAGTGTAATCCTGTTCTTTGCATCACGAAAAGCAATTTATATTACTTTTAACCTGTACAGTAAACGCTCATTTTTACAAACCTCTAATTTACGAGTACTCACGTTTTTACTAACTAATGGCTAGCCCTTACCCCGACACTGTAGACATAATAAAAATTATAACTCAAATTTACGAATGAAAATTTTGATAAAAATTCTTTTTTGTGAACATTCGTTTCTGACAAATAGTGTTCTTTTCCATTTTTTATAACTGGTATGATATTTTTTAGTTTCCTTATTTGATGTATTTTTCTATAACGCCTGAGAGCTTGATTTATTTTTGAACAACAAAATAACGAAATAACAGTTATTCCAGATATTCTGGGAACAGATATTTGATTGAAAATGGACTGTGGTATCGACTTAGATACCCCAGTTCTTTGACCTAAGAACTGTTCCTAAGAGACTTCTGAACTCTGTTGCTCTGCAGTTGGTTTCATTTCACTTGACCAACTAAATATAGAAATTTCGTTTGACGAAAGGGAAATTTAGTTAGTTCCGTGGAGGATTCAACGTAGTGAAAGAAGCTAATGTGTTTATTTGGCGAAGTAAGAAAGAAAATTCTAAAAATAAAAAAAAGACGGATATGTATTAAATTAAATATAAATTGTTAAAAAGTATGGAATTTTAAGGAACACCATCTCGGCAATTTTAAAAACTCGGAAAAAAAACTGCTCCAAAAACCAAACAATATCAGCAAAAGTACTCCCTCTCGAAAAAGTTATTCAGAAGTAAAACATAATAAACTGGAAAAGCTTGCATATTGGGCAGCGAGAAATGAACAACCCTGTTAATGGTAATGTTATTAAAGATATGTATTATTATTCAAATATTTTACTATGAAGTTGAACTTATAATTTATTAGTTATTGTGAATAAAATTTTATAATATGAATGAAACAAAGGAATATTGAAATCACTACCTTCTGAACACAATCCATATGATGTTTTCAAAATTGACGAGAAAAGCTTGTTTTTTTAAGATCTTATTCGAAGTAACATATATTATTTTAAAATCCATAAATGTAAAGGGGTTACAAAAGCGATGCAAAGAACTACAGTGTTTTTCGCATCCAATATGAATGGGACGAAAAAATCTCTGCTTTTCATAGGGAAATATTTAAAGCCTAGATGATTCAAATATACCACTTGCATATTATGCTAACATTAAAGCTTGGGACAGGGAGCATTTATGAAAATTGGCTGTAAAACTAAAATCTACTTTTTTTTTATTGGTAAAATTCTTTTAAATGTGGACTAAACTCTCACTGGTCACACTAAAGTCTCGGATCTCGAAACAAATTGTTGGGAGTTCCTCCAAACTTAGCTTGTCCAATAGTCTATACATCAGGGAGTAATCACAACAACTTCAAAAGCAAACATCTCAGGATACTTTTGCAAACAGTTATTATGAGTTTGGATTTGAAGGCGTCTTATGACATTGATCTTCCAGAAACAATGCTATTATCCATGAATGCTTTTAATGATTTTGTGAGAAAGGCAATATCAAAAGCATTTTAATATTCTGTATTTGTTAAGGAGCCCTCTGTAACTGAAGAAATCCAAGGTAATTAACCTGATGACTTGATTGAAAATGAGTCACTTATGCATGAACTCCAATAAAGATCAAACATTTTTTAATATAGACTCACATGTTGGTACTCACAGCCTCGAATCTTGAATCAAATTATGCTGAGTTCATCCCACCTTATGCAATTTCTGTATTGTATTTCTGTATTTCAGGGCATAATCTCAATAGCTTTCAAGCGCAAATATGGCAGGATACTTTTGCAAAGAGTAATTTTGGGTTTTGATTTGGAGGCGTCTTATGAAATTGATCTTCTAGAAGCAATTAATTTATGAATGAATGCTTGAAATGACGTTGAGAGAAAGGCAATATCAAAAGCAGTTTAATCTTCAGCCTTTATTAAAGAATTCATGGTAACTGAAGAAATCTAAGATAATTTCCCTGAGGAATTCAGCGAAAATGAGTCACTGACGCATGAACTTCAATAAGGATAATAGATTTTTTTATATAAACACATATAGATTTTTTAATATAAATGTGTGGTAGAAATACCAGATAATGAAATTTTGAGAATATAGTAAATGAGAATGAAAAAGATCTTTTAGATATTGAACAAGAATAAAAGGATGTCGTGAAAAGGCCTGGAAAACAATCAGCTGAATGACTGGCAGGACTTAAGTAATTTTTTGAGGTGAAAAAACAGTAATTGCTTTCATTCTTTGAAAATGTAGAAAATGTATTTTTAAAATTAGTTTTTAAACATAGAAAAAGATAAATGATGATTTTGTCTGATCTGATTTTTCATCCATGAAGTGAAAATAAATACTGTCTTTGAATCTTATTTTGTATGTGTTTCTCATAATCCATTTTAAATAATTTTTCTAATAGTCGTTTATTTAAAAAGAAAACGTAATTTAGGAAAAAAATCTGATCTTAATAATCTAATACATTATTTTTCTACTTTAGTAAGTATTATATTCGTCCCAGCAAGTTCCTAAAACGAGCGTCTACTGCATTTTAGATTTATATTCTGAAAGTTTTATAGAAGGTTTTAGTGGCTGCAAATGATATTGTTTTCCTCATGAAGTTTTATTCACATTCAGAGACGAAAAGGAAAACGAAGTATAGTAATTCAATAGCACAAAAGTTGAGAATTAAAAATTGATGATGGATAAATACGTAATGATTTTCTTTTATATTGCTTAAAAATAAGCTAGATATTTTTTTAAAGAAGTACATTTTCATCTCTTTTTAAATTTAGTATACTTGACAAAAAGACTAATTGTAAAAGATTTTTTTTTTCTAACACAACAAAGGGAAAAATGTGTAATATTCAATTTTTGCTTTAGAAAATATTTGAAATATATAAATATTAAAAGTTAGATTAAGTGCTAAAAGAAATCAATAAATCTCTACGAAAATTCATCAACACTTTGTAAGATACTATTTTAATAAGAAATCAAAAGCCTATTAATATGAGTTAAATAATATAAACTGAACAAATAAAACAACAACTTATCTTTTCAAGGAATTTTAAAATCTCGGCGAAAATAAACATCACACACACAAATTTCAACTTTATAAAATAATATATTTGTCCTTTAATCTAAACTTTATATTTTATTACATCAAAGACTATATCTTTCGATTGTTAAGAATAAATGTTGAATGTATAAAGAAAAATAATTTAAATATTGAAAAATCATTGTCAAGCTGCAAACAAGCACCTGCAAGGATTAGATTATAGCATACAGATTTTGTTTTTCTTCTTTTGTGTTTAAATTTTCTCACATTCATTATCAAGACAAAACATTTGACCTCATTATGATTGAACAATATACTGATTGTCACAGTAATGAAAAGACAGACAAACACAAATTATTACTTTTGTTTGGCAGCTGGAAGTATCGGCATGTGTTTTCCTTGATCAAAGAATAAAGAGAAATCTATCGCTGGCACATATCCAGAAAAAGTAGTACGATAACGGAAATTGCTCTATAGCAATAAGTCTAATTATTACTATCACAGTAATTTATAATATAAAGTTTGCCCTTTCGGGTCATGGAAATAACTACAAACAAGTTCGGTTTTATTGTTTTATTGCAGTTTTATATCTAATAGCTTGTAGTTTTTACGTATTCAATTAAACATTATGAAAATTATTCTTAAATATGATATTGATTTAAATAATGAAAAAAATTGTATTCGTTAAACAAAAAAATTGGATAAACATGCTTGAAATAATGTGTGAATAATTTGATTTAAAACAACCGTGCAGTTAACAAACACAATAACATAATTTGACATATTTACATACATTTTAAGTAACTTTCTAATTTGAATTGCTATGAATATTTCCTCATAGGATCTAAATTAGCATGAAAACATATTAAATATATTTAAAAATGGTGTATAACATATTATTATACAGTGATAATATCCCACAAGTTAGAATTTCTTCAATTTTTCATACATTAAGCAAACTAAAATAAACAAGTAAACATAAAACCTTTTTTTTTTTTTTTGCTCATTTTTCTGAAAAAAAATTTTTTATTTCAAAACTTTTTTCCATGGTATTTTTTCCATAAATTTAAAGCTATTTTATAGTAAAAATATAAGGGACTTTACTTAGATAGATGTATTTTTATCGTTAACAGCATTTAGGGCATTTCAGTTTTTTTTATTTCTTATCTGATTATTTGTTGAAACATTAAACAAGCAATTAACAATTAACTAAAGTTACATTTCCACGTGATGATTGATAAAATAATTTTCTCTTATTTGTGTGAAATATTTTATAAATTTTATTCGTCTAAAATAAAATTTCTTTCATATTAATAAGCCAATGATTTTCATATGTTACATTTTTAAAAATGGCGCACTATTCTTCTCTAGTGCCAAACAAAAGCTTGTTCAGGCGTAGGTGCACAAATAACGAAGGTATACAATCACTCAATTACTAGTTACGGTAGAGAGCTTCTATGTAAAACAGCATTTTTTGACAACTGTTAGATTGGTTATTATAGCTACAGCAACGAATTTCACGTTCAAAGCTTTTTATTGTTAATTTCATTGCGCGAATACACACTTTACACACTCTCTGGGCATTCATACACCACACCTCATTGGGTAGTTGATGACTAAAGCACCTTATCTGACATATTACATTTCTGAATCCCTCCTTCTGATGTATGGTATCTCCATATACTCAGATCACATTCCTGATCTTCTCAATATACTTAGATCATATTCAGATGTATAATTTAAGTATACGAAGTATAAATCTTCATGAATCTTAGTGTTTTACATGTCAACAGAGAACTGCTTCAACTGATGAAGCATATGTAAAGATATGAACTGTGAACTATAATGTGAATAATCTTACATTCAGAAACGAATATGGAAGTAGTTACATAATAAAAGCATCCTGTTTGAGATTATCTATATTTTAAATGCCTATTATGCTATCACAATATTTAGATAATTCTATCAGGATACCCGACGTGAGAAGGGTTGCTTTCTAGTAGAATTAGAATCATTCTTCTAATTTTAAAAACTTCCGTTGCCTAACTAATTCTACACATATTAATATTATGAATCATATCCAAATTTAAAACCCTAGTAGTAGGAAATTTTTACTTTAAAGTAGAATCTAATTTTTTTAAATTTCAGATTAATTCCGCTTGATTTTTTATCAGTTGGATATTAAAATATTGCATGCAATTAGAATTCAGTTTTTTTAATTAAAGCTTAAACTTCGTTTGAATTAATCATTTCCTCTGACATTATCAGTAGGAACACCTTCGTAACTAGCCTTTTAAATCAATAGGAATTTATCTTGAAGGGATGAAACTAATTATCTCATTAATAAGTTTATCCCTTTGAGTTAAATGTACAATTGTCAAATCATTAATAATATTCGAACTGTCAGTATTTGTCCTCGGTATTATTAGAAAGTCTCATTAACAGCAGACAATTGTCTCGACGGATCTATTATCTAGCCTTGGTTAGCCTGCAGAAATGTTAAAAAATTTCATGTTTTATTTATTATTCAATTAATATATTTTATTATTTACATTTTAATAAAATATTTGTAATTAAATTTACATTTTAATAATTATTTTTAATTTATATATTATTGTTATTAAAATAAATATTTATAATTACAATGTACAGAAATGTCAAGAAAACCTCCAATTTTATATTATTCCTTAAATATATTTTGAATATTAGGTCCTTATATATAGTGATGGTAGTGTTTTTAATATTTTTATCATTCTTATTCTAATATCTACAAAGTTTTTAATCAAAACATAAAAATGGTGTAAATGAGCACTATTAGAATAGAAAATATTTCACATTAACCATGAAAAGGTAAAATTGTTTTTATAAAAAAAATTTACTAAAAAATGTTTCAAATCACAAGCAAAAAAGACTCAAGCCAACAAGAAATTTTCAAATCTATAATTTTCCTCTGGCAATATTGGTGACACAGTATTAGATGCAACAATATAATTCAAAATTCAAAATGGAGATATTTATGTTTTATGAACAGAACAAGGAAACTTTTCATAGTAGTATCAAAATCAATTCACAATTTGTGAAGAAAATTTATTTTGCTTTATGATTTCTTAGATCAAGCAATACCATTTCAAGATTGTTTTAGAAAATCCTCATTTTCTGAAGTTTATGTATAACAACAATGTGTTTGTGTGTGTGGAAGTGAAGGGGCAAAACTGATAAGTGTACAGGTAAAAATCTAGAAAACTATGTAATTCTAAATGTAAAAATTGTCTAATTTATCTGAATAAGTGTAAACTTAGAAGTAACTATTACTTTTTATCAAATATAGGTTTAGTTTGTATTGGCATTTGACTGGTCTTTATAAGTTCTAATAATCTAAATTGTTTTCTTTATTCAAGTCTTTTTGCTAACAAAACATAAAATTATCTGAAAGTATTAGCAATTATTTAGTTTAAAGTTCTGTTTCATTTAGATATAAAAAATAAAATATTTACTCAAATAACAAGTAAGATTTTATTTTACTTTCAGTAATTTTTATTTTTAAATACTTTTCACACAACAAATATTGTATAACTTATGGTATTACCTAACATATAGATCATAAAATATTTACTGAAATGAATTTATAATTGAGCCAATGTTATTCAAATTTTTAAACTAAATAAATATTTCAAATTCTAAATCATCAAGATTTTCTTCAAATTTTTAAGAAGGAAATGTTTAATATATAATAAAAATATTTATTATTTTCAATTAAAATACCATTTCTCTACAGAATAATCAAAATTTATTACTTTTCCCATTAAGAATTGAAGATTTCACACATTTTCTGTGAAAAGTGATAAATATTTTATTACATTTAACAAATTTAGTAGTGGTTATGAATAATCACAGGTAATTATATATAATCCCCGGATTAATCACTTTTACCGTAACATATATAAATTTTTAACTGATTTATTTTATTATTTTTCATAATATTCTGTGGATTAATATAAAAACGCATTAGTAACTAGCTATGTTTATATTTTAATGCATGATTATATAATATAGCTGAACATTTTAGTTAAATCCAAATTATTGTAAGAATTTTACTTTTAGTTTAGAATATTTTTTCTCAATATTTGCATATAACAAAAAAAATTGAATTTATTATAATTAATATTACACTCTTGCTTTAACACTCATATTTAGGTAATAAAAACTAATTTCACAATTTATGAAATTCTATTTTAAATAATTCTTACATTAGGAGATAAAATAATTTGTATATATTAATTAAAATAACTAATGATTTAATTATCTTTTTAATTTTCAAATAAATCCTTTATTTTTATGTTTTTATAGTGACTTGTGTGTGTAAAAAAAAGCTTTGAATAATTTTCCCATGAAAAATACAAAAATAATTAAATGTGAACTGCATATAATACTGTGCAAATTAATTAGGAGAAGTGCTAAACGTTTCTCACAAGTTCCTTAAAGTTACCATATATTAGTTTTTAGCTACGCAATATTAAATATGACATATTTTAGAATTAATTAGATTTAATTATTTAAGAAGGCGGTCACACACATTAATTTATAAACTAAGATTAGATTGCGATCAGGAAATCAAACTTTCATGACATTCTCAATCTTTTTCGCTTGGTTACGAAGTCCAACTTTTTAAATCTCAACAATGCTTTACAAATTTTTCATAGAATTTCAATAAATCAAAAACTTCTTATTTCTTTTCTTAAAAAAAGGTCCTCACTAGCTTCAAATTGTATCATGGAATGCATATATATAATTTATTGAAAGACATCAACACAACCATCGAACGTTTAAATTAAAGGCTCCTTTTCTTGTATTAAAATGTATTTTAAGATTCTTCACTTCATCAATTATTAATTAAAATTCAGATCCTTCAGATGTAAAATAACTTCAAGACATTTGTTTTAAAGAATGCTTCACTGTTTGATTAAGAGGCTATTGCCTAAAGGGTTTTCCAGCGTTTCATTTGACAAATATTTATCAAAATACTTGATCAAAAGAATGAGTTGAAAATAATTTGTACACTTCCGAATTGATATTTCTTAGTCGAAGACAAACTTAACTTCTACAGTGTTTACCTAATTGCTTTCAAACAAGTATCCTTGCACAATTTCATGTTTCAACAATTCTTCTGTTCTGTCAATGAACATTCTGTTCATTGACATTTCAAACCAATAATTTTCTCTGAAACCCTGCGCTTATCTTTTGATTTATTTTCACATTTAGTACAATAAGTTTTTCTTTCTGAGATGTTGCTTTACATTTGCGTCGATACTCATTCATACATTACATAATGAAACAATACAAAATTTATTTGTTTAATTTTCCTTAAAATCAAAATTTTCAAACTGCAGTAGTATTAATTCTCACAATGATTGATAATACTGACAAATGATACAAATAGTACTATATTTCCAGGACTATTGATAATGAGTATTACTTGCTCATATTTTTAATAGTATAAGCAAATAACACATATAATCACCCACCTTTTTCTGCAGCTGCAAAATAACCTACATGAAGATGCTCTACGTGTGTTCACTATGTCATCAAACTGATTCAAACTAGTCAAGACAAGCGTTGTCCAATTTATTTAATCACACAGTATTGTAAATATGTGGGAGTATTATATATATATTTATATAAATTTTTTTCTTTTCACTTAATTTGCAAGCAAAATATTTATCCTTACTTTACAAGCTAATCCTACTTACTAAAAAGTATTTTCTTCCTTACTTAATTCTTCTTTTACTTAATTTAACTTACTTTTGTATACAATTTCCAGATACAAATTGTTATGAAGAAACTAAAATTTCAAATGAAACATATTCAAAAAATTTAAGAAGAATAATTGGATTAAGTTTACGCTGACAATTATTAAATTAAACTATTTTAGTTTACATGTAAAATAATATATTTATATTATATTAAGGAATCGGCATTTTCCTTTAAGGATGCTCAAATCACTCACAAGAAAAACTGAATTTTCAGATTGTTTAAAATTGTATTTTACTTATTACCCATATGTCCATTCCCTTATTTAATGTTTCCAAGTACATATTTAGAAGTAGGTTTTCTCGAAGTTAATATTAGTTAAACTTCCAAAATATATAAGCAAATAATGTATGAAATTAATTTCAATCAAATATGTTTTATTACTCGTTTGATATTTTGTCATAAATTTAGGATTAAACTATGAATTATATTATATAAAAATATCTTTAAAACTATTACCAGTATTGAACATTTATTATTTATCTACTTTTACTATTAGATCAGCTGTACTTCAACGATGTTTCTATTGAATTTTATAAATCTATTATTCGTTAACGACTCTTAGTAAAAAATTTTAGATTTTTTATATGTTTTATCATCGTAAATTAATCATTTAATAGGATTTTAAAAGACAAAGTTCAAGTAATTTTGTTAACGAGGAACTGAAATAATCAAAGATACGAGAACCAACTACTTATTATTTAAAATTTGAAATCTCGTATTACATTTTTTTAGAAAAAATTTTGGTTTTCGTATACATTTTCTAGATTATAAATTGTTAGTTGATGTACATTATTCATATTAAGTTATAAAAATTGCCACGGTGGCCTGGTTGGTTAGGGCATCTTTTTCTTTGCCAAATAGTGGTGAGTTTAAATCCCGGCTTAGCCGAAGTTCCGTCGTGTTCAATAATGGCGACTGGGCATATTAAATTCATCGGGTCGCAAAGTCCTCCATGTTCCCATTAAAAATTAATACCTCTGCGGATAGTTGGAGCCAGGCTTTGGGTCGTCATTGCTTTCAATCTCTAAATTAGAAGATTCAGGTGGTGCTGCCATCTATGAGCCAAAAGTCGTATTTCCACCTTCGTATGAGGGTGCTCTATTAAAAAAACGGAAGACGCTCCCTCTCTGACTTCATTCGCCTAGTCTCTCTAATGGGCGGGCTCGGCGTTGTCAAGTGTCATTAACAACAACAACAAGTTATAAAAAGATTCATTACTATTGAAAATTAAAGTTTTGTCATACATATAAACGAAGCTGTTCAGGGACTGAAATTGAAACATTCAAATAAATGTCTAGAATAGGATTAAAATTTTTGCTAAATCAAGATAAGTAAAATTAAATAGAAAGAAAATAAGCATATTTTCTTAACATAGAATTCTTCAAGATATGTGATAGTAGGAATAAAATTTAAAGAATTTTGAAAGTAGGATGGTGGTTTTATATCTCTAAAGTTAATTTTTACAAATGAGATAGCTGACTTGACTATGGCCTATAGCTTAAAATAGATTCGTTGTTAATGACACTTGGCAACGCCAAGCCCGCCTGTCACAGAGACTATGCGAATGAAGTCAAAGAGGGAGCGTCTTCCGTTTTTTTTAATAGAGCACCCTCATACGAAGATGGTAGTACGACTTTTGGCTCATAGATGGCAGCACCAGCTTAATCTATCTCTCTAATTTAGAGATTGAAACCAATGAAAACCAAAAGCCGGTCTCCAACCACCTTTCAGAGGTATTAATTTGTAATGGGAACATGGAAGACATTGCGACCCGACGGATTTAACGTGCCCCATGCAACATTAGTGAACACAACAGATCTTCGGCTAAGCCGGGATTCGAACTCACTACCGTTTGGTAACGAGAACGATGCCCTAACTAACCAGGCCACCGTGTCCAACAAACATATATAAGCATCCATAATAATACATATATAAGATTCGTAATATGTATAAGCATCCATGCCTAAGGTCAGGATCAAACTCATAAACTATTTAATGGAAGTAAGCAGTTGATAAATATTTAATTGATAATGTATGGTCAGATAATCAAGATCACTTAGTAAAACCAAGTTATAGACATTTTGCAATATCTGAAAATCTTATGAATCACTTTTTTGAAAATTAATTCTTCCCAAAACCCACTTTAGTAAGA
>JAPDSC010040081.1:0-15239 GCA_026290005.1 Latrodectus geometricus
TAGGATAATGGAAAATCAATTGTTCTGACGTAGGTATTTTTTTTTCCGCTACCAGTTCCCCTTTTTATTTTATTGGCAGAGATGCACCCGAGAACAGAAGGGTTGCCACGTCACCCATGACGTCACTCTCGAGAACGCCCTCTCGTGGCAGGCGATGATGGCAATGATGAAAGTTCTATCTATGGTATGAATGAAACTTTCCTCACATAGTTCGTATGCATCAAAAGCCATTGTACGAGTTTTTTTTTTTCTGATATAACCTTCTTACGTATCAAAACATTTATTTTTAAATGCTTCCCATAGCTTTGCTATACTATTTCAGGCGTGGAATCTATGAATGAGTTACATAAAGGATTCGAATAGACTTTTGTAAACTGTTTATGAAATCCGAAGGCCTTCATTATGAGAATCACCTTGATTCAGGTTTTCTAAGGAATATCAGAATCGTCTGCTTGAGATATTCATACAGTTAATTTAAACATGTACTTCCCTCAATAAAATTCTAATATTGTACAAAGTTTGCCTCTGATTGGAAATTACAACCGAATGCTTCGTATCCACCTCGTTTTCCTAATTTTTGATAAGGCTCTTTTCATGGTAAGTGAGCTGTAGTCACGTTTCAGAATGGAGAGAAAACTCCCAAGCACGCACCCTTAAAGATCCAGAAGGTAAAAGCATGACATCGTTCTCCTGTCATTTGACAATGCCAAGGCTTGAACCCAGAACCTTTAATGCTAGAGTGTAGCTCTATCATACTATGGTGAACTCTGATTTCTGTTATAAAATACGATTGTATTGTATATCATTACTTTAATGTCTAAGTGCTGCCTGTTTCTGTGTAACTCAACAATGCTGATTTTCAGTTCATCAGTATATGGGTTCAAATCCACCTCAAGCCTGGATGTGTATAGTGGTTCGGAATCCAATTTAAATTGTGGATCTTTATCTAATTAGCAGATAATGATTGTTAAACGAGCAATAAAGCAAATCAACTTAGCAACCACTTCAACATTTTGAATCGCAAATATCGAATCATCTCGCCTAACTTCTACGTCACACCAAAGAAGAGTCTTTTTCACGTGATGATCTGCTTGATCCAGTATCGAACCTATTACATGCAGGACACAAAATGATGATTTTTAGACTACTTAATGAAATGTATCCCATTGTGGCTTATGTTTACCTAATAACCTTATGCTATAGTGAAAGTCCTTTCTGATATTTTATTTCTGTGACCGAACGGTTCGAGAGCTGCCGTTGATGTAGAAGGTCATGGGTTCGACTCAAACCGATCTGAATTCTGGATGCCGTTCTATTGCAATAAATACATGGGGATTTCCTAATTTTTCTCTTGAGAAAATGCATTCCTTTCATTCTATTTAGACCTCATTTCACTCCAGCGAAGACAAAGGTACTTGCCCATCTTACACACACTAAAGTAAGAATTGTACCTTTAAACTAGTGAATTGAAGACCAAAGTACTCATCGTTTAGTCAAGAAATTGGTTTCACCAGGGACTGATTTTTTATATAAAATATTGGGACATTAGTTGTATAATTTAAGAGGAATCTTATTATTTTCTTAGAGATGAATATATTAGGTTGGGGTAAAAGTTATCCAGTATTTTTTCGGTAGACATCCGTAGTGATCGCTATCTCGTGAGGTATCTATCAAACAATTTCAAATGTATGCTCATTAGAAAGGTGACATTTGACACTAAAATATTCTCTTGCAGTTTTTTGTTTGATTATTTCAGTTACGAGTACAAGGTTTTAAAACTAGAAGACAACAAACAGAAAATTCGATACATTTTAGTTTTTCTTTTATAATGGCGAAAATGCTAACCAGGTGGCTAAAATTGTAAAAGGTGTTTATCGTCCTATATATGACTGTTAACAACCAGTTACGCACAATTTTGGTTTCATCGATTCCGTTTGGGTATTTGGATGATAAAGATGCACCTCGCATGGATACAATATCGTCGAGAATGTCTATAAAATATCAAAAATTATCAAACTTGACAACATGTCAGCTGTCGTAGCTTCGCACAAGACCAAAAAATCTACATGAAAACTGTTTTAAACCTTTTTACAAAGCGAATCTGAAAGAAGTTACAAAAAGTTCACGTAAAAATAATGGATTTCTTTTTCCCCAACCTAATATTTTAATTTGAAATGCGTATAAGATATTTTTTTAATTTTATCTTTTAATGTAGATGAACTTATATGAATATTTTTAATTTGCAAATTTTATCTAGCGTTTGTTAGTTAAAAAAAAAACCAATTTTTATGTAACTTATTTATTGATTTATCTCCTCCCTTCTCCTTTATTGATCCCACCATGCAATGTTTAGTAAATTTTATCAATCCATGCAAGTCCAAAATCTCTCACGTGACAAAAGAACTCATCCTTCAAATATTTGTACTAATGAAATATAAAAAGAATAGTTTGGCACAAGAGTTTTCCTTTTCAGAAATTAATTCTCAAATTATTCTTTCTCCGCTCTTCCTAACGGAGTTTTTCTGCTTTGAACTCAAAGAAGTGTAGTTCGTGAAATAACGTTGGAATTGGACGTATTTTCTGAGGGAAGTTGTGTTTTGTTCTATTAGCTTTTTTCAGAACAAGATATTGTGCTTATAAAATTGTATCCTACATGAAATGGGGGAGATTTTTCGTCTTGAGAGATAGAAGAGCGTCTGGCTCTTTAAAATGAAATAGCTGTCAA
Organism: Latrodectus geometricus; assembly: GCA_026290005.1. Lineage (NCBI taxonomy): Eukaryota > Metazoa > Arthropoda > Arachnida > Araneae > Theridiidae > Latrodectus > Latrodectus geometricus. Next base: position 2,726 of record JAPDSC010040081.1, read on the forward strand.
AAACTTTTTGGATGGAAAGCTCATGTCTAGCCACCAAAAAGTTTCAAAGACAAAGTCCGTGCGCGGACTGATGTCTGAGGCTGCAAATTTTTATAAGTTTATTTAATCATGCAGTTATAAACATACGGTTCAAACAAAACTTATTTAATATTTTTCTAATGACGGGATACTGGGTGGTTGTACCCGTCGCCCACAAAAAAGGACGGAAACTACTACTCATTTTAGCGTTACCCAGTGGGCACCTGTGAAACCAAACAAGGAGATACGAGTACTAGCGCACACGTCACACCAACACAAACCCATTTACAGGGCGGGCTACATTCATCTATCATCTCAGAATAAAGGACAAAGATACACATAGAGAGAAAAAGGAAAGTCCATGCCCAAATCGGGATTTGAACCCGGGACCAACAGCCCAAAAGTCACGAATGAAAATTACGCAGCCATTGGGCAGCTAAAATATTTAATATAATAGGAAATGTATATCATTAGTACATGCGATCATAACATTAATGACAGAAAACATAAATGATTGCTATCACAATTATTATATATCATGGCGAATGGCACAGCCTGTGTATTTACAAAACATCATCGACGGATGTTTAAGTGAAAGTAGAAGTTATTGATGTGTGATCTAGTTAAGTGGCAGTAGTCATATGTATCACTGTGACCGCTTTAATTAAATTTTGCTTTACAAAAGATTTGTTGTTGTTGTTGTCGTGTGCCAGCCAGGCTGGCAAAATGGGGTGCGCTGCTCCACTTTTCCAACTGAACCATATTTGGTGTGGAGTCCGACTTCCTCAGTACACACATGCCATAGGTACCCATTTATAGGGTAGGCAACCATTCACACACACACAAAGACAAGAAAGAGAGAAAGTACATCCATGCCCGAACCAGGATTCGAACCCAGGTCCCACCCATCTGTAGTCAGGTACGGTAACCACTAGACAGGTTGGGTGGCTACAAAAGATTTAAAGGAGGAATGTCAGATTTTATAACAGCTTCTTTTGTAGCAACCCTTTTGGATTTTCAAAGTTATATTTGTTTTTATTTTGATTCAGTTATTAATTATTCCTTTATTTTGTTAAAACTTTAATTGCCTATTATTTGTTTTACTGCATTGAGAAAATAATGCTTTTCTTTATAATTCTTTAATGAATTCCTTTATTTGGCCGTTTATGTTTAATTATATTCTTTCAATCTATTAAGAATTTTTTACTGTTGTTCTCTTACTCTGATTATGGTATTCTTCATGAACCTGCAGGATTATTCTAGTGGTTTAATACATGTAAATGCCACCCACTCTGTTCAGTGGTCACGTGCCTGTACGGATAGGGAGATTTTGGGTTCGAATCTCGGTTCGGGCATGAATGTACTTTCTCTCTGTCATTTCCTTGAATAAAAGGGTTGTGAATGATATAAACGATTACCTATAACATGTGTATACTGAAGAAGTTGGACTCCACACCAAATTATGGTTCAGTTGGAAAAGTGGAGCAGCGCACCCCATATTGCCAGCCTGGCTGGCACTCGACAAAAAAAATACATGTAATGTTCCCCGGAATCCGGGTTCGAATCTTTTGCATCAGGTAAAAAATTCTTAGCTTTGATTTCACACATTTTATTTTCCATATTCCGTGAAATTGTCCTTGTTGATACTTCCATTCGATCTTTTGCTCAAAAATATACGAAATGGATTCTAAGAGCTCCGTGTCTCGCCACAAAAAAATTCTGCAAGTTTTCATCTCTGTTTCATATGTAGGACGTCCTGGCCAGTCCTGTCCGGGAATTGATTAAAAAGGAGAAGTGCCCCCAGGATGACAGAATTCCGGATGACAATTTCATCCATCATATTTTGAGAAAGAAGTGCCTCATCCACCCCCTGCAACCCCTCACCCCTTATCTTAGTTTCCGCAGTGATAGATTCCTTTCCTATTTCGATTCGAACAGTTCGTTTTGTTCCATTCTCCCTCTGAGTGGCAACACAATTCAATTCCAAGAGCCTTTCAATCCTTTCAAGCTGTCTCTATTGGAAAGACTTGAATTCGCATTTTGAGTTGTTAGCATCGAAGAATGACGCCCATTTCGAACTATTTATCTTCATATTAATCGCTGATTGGTTTGTTAAGTGGGAGAAGAAACAATGCAACATGAGAATTCAATTTATGAAAATGAAACCCTATTCTGCTTGTCGCTTCGTTTGGGGTTTGTATAGCTATCAAAATGCAATGTCCGTCTCAGACAGACTTGAAATCAAAAAGAAGTTTTCTACAAAACTTCACTGAACGTCTTTGTTATTTAAACGAAGATGAATTCATACTTGAATTTTTCGTAAAAGTGTTTTGTTAACCACTGCGTAAATATCGCAAAGAGTGGGCCGTATTCACGTGTCTGAAGGGAAAAAACCTGGAAAACTTTCAAGCAACCACCCATAGATGTGCGTAAAGGAGAAAGAAACACAACATTCATCTCCCGTTGTTCAACAGTAGCTGGGAACGAACCCGAGACCTTTCGCTTTGAAGAGCGATATTATATCACTAGGCCATGATGAACCCCACCTCAGTATAATTTTTTTTTTAAAAATGATATCTTTATCAAATTTTGAAAAACATTGATTTTGCCTTTTATATATTTATATTTTCTCTGAATACTCTACCAACAGAAAATTCCTGATTTTTTTAGGTTTATTTTTAGTTGATCAATGCTTGAAATTTAATTTCGAGGTACAAAACTATTTTCCGAATATACTGGTTTGCGAATAAATAACACTAATTTCCCGATAGTAAGTTTTCCCAGATTATGTACAGGTTCTCTGGAAGATACGATAAGGAAAACGGACGAGAATCTCCTTTTAGTTAATTTAATAATTATATTATAATTTGGTTTCTTTCAGCTAAAGTTTTATATTTTCAACTATATTTTATGAAGTCCGATTATTGAGACTCACCGTGGCATTGTGGTCAGACATGGGTCTTCTTAGCATAAGGTTTCGGATTCGAACCCAGCCACAGTTGAAAAAAGAGAGATAGCTATTGCGCTTCTGTCTTTCACATACACTACTGTCGGAGTAGGTGCTTTGGTGTTTACAGGGTTTTCTCCCTTGTGACATACCCTTTCAGGGTTTTCTCACATACGTTTATACTGTTCCTTAACTATGGCAATTTACAAGGTGATGGTGATGTTAGAAGGATTTACAAGGGTCATAGGACATCCACTATGTTGGTCTGCTAGGGAGAGCCAGGCTTTGTGTTTAAAAAAAAGCTGATGCATCATGCCAGCCGCTGAACGCGTGCATTTCTATCTCAAGCCATAAATAAAACCCACGTGGAGAAGGGGGTGCGGAGATCGATTTACGTGTGTCTGCACACTGTGCGTTGAAAGTACATCATGCTACGCCCACGCGTCCACTAGCGTGTTGAATTGAAACCTCTTATTTAAAAAAAAGGCGTCGTTTGCTTAACCCCTGACACCGATCTCGAGTCGGCTCTGGCCAGATTTCGAGTTTGCCACCGGAGGAAGACAAATGATCGAATGAACAAGATGTCTCTGTACCGCGTCGGAAGATGGGATGTGAGCGGCTTCTCCTCTCTCGCCGTAGAAAGGGGAGGGGGGCGATACTGTAATGAAGTGAAATGATGGTTCTGGCTGAAAGGAGAAAGTTTCCTTTCAAAAGCATGTCATTTTGGTTTTTCACCGTGAAGAAAGTTTCCTTGATTTTTTGCTCTCAATGGCTAAAGCTGGGATTTAATTCATCAGTTCGTAAGTTCGATTCCCGTCCAAAGTCCTTATGTTCGATTACCAAAAATTATTGTAAGGTATCGGACACCCACTTTATCTAATTCGTCGCGTTTATTTTTGTGATGTATGTCACAAGGGAAGAAACCCTGAAAACTCAACGGGTATTCATCTTGATGGACTTGCATGCAGAGATAAGTAACACCTCCTCCATCTACTGTTGTTCGACTCGAGACGGTATGTGGGTGTATGGAGCTCCAGAACTGAAGTTCAATCTCCTGTAGGATAAGTGTTCATGAAAAACTAAACAAATGATTAATAAATCTGAAATTGCAAGAATTTATTAGTCATGGTTTATTTTATACCTGAATGGATAGGAGGAAGAGAAGGGGGAAAGGAAAAAAAAGAAAGCAAAAAACATTAAATTAATAAAAAATAAAATTTAAGTAATTAAATTTAAAAAAGTGAATATACGACCTGATGTTCGTGTTGTTGTCCGACTCGCCTCGCTTTTGTTTGTGTTCTGTAGTCCTAAGTGTTGGTCTTTAACACATTGACTGCCAGTCTCTAGAGATGGGGTTGATAGTTAATGCCTTGACATCGAAATAGATTGTATCCAGAAGCCAACATACTAATAATTGGAAATATGATTTAAAATTATTAATGAAATATTATTATTTTATATCTGTAAATTAAATATTCACAGATAGTTTCTAATCATATCTCCATGCCAATACCCAACAAGCATTGCCAGATAAACTAGAGAAAGAACAATCAAAAGTGGATTCCATGCTAGCGCGTGACTGGCTACTAAGACATTACCACACATCACGCGCTGGCGGGTGATTGGCTCTTCCGCAATATCGCCAAGCCACGCGCTAGCGCGTGATAAGCAGTCAATGTGTTAACCGAAGAACTGTTCGGGGTCTATTCTTGTTTGCCACGTTGAAAATATTGTAGATCAGGATCTTGGCTATCATCGTTTTCAATGTCCGGAAGATTCCTATAAAACTTGAGGCTGATCTGAAAAAAGTAACTAGAAAGATTATTAATACAAAGGTCACGCATGATAGCTTCATTTCTGAAGTACCATGGTGACTCAGATATTAACCTGAGCGTTGTATTTTGGAGTGTTTGGAGCTTTTTAATATGACTGTCAGCTGCGCCTCCAAAAATTTGGCAAGCATAGCTGACCACTGGACGCAACATTGACCTATAAATTAATAATTTGTTTTTAAGATTTAGTTGTTGTTTGACTGGGATTAATTCCGAGATTTTTCACTCCTTAAGCAGTTCTTGGTACGAAATCAATAGGCCCTTGCGCTCACAAATAAAGGACCGTAAAGTGCCTATTTGCGTCCGCGAATACACTTTATTTTATTCATGTGTGAACATAGTTTAATCTACGTCAAAAAAGTGTAATAATTTCTCAATGTGTGAATTTTTGGGTGTACTTGAAACACTTTCCCAGAAATATCGAAGTACTCTAAGTTTCCCATCTTATAACACGAAGGAAAATTACTTATCAGATATGCACTGCAGCTCTTATAAGGTGAGCTTCTCACATTCTGTTACGTATTTTGCACAAAATGTTTGACCTCTCCTGCCGTACATGTTAAAAATATTCATTTTTTACTTTGAAAAAATCAACAGAATGGTTGGAATCTTAACATACAAAAATTTTTACCTGAAGAAATTTTATTCTGAAGAAATTTGAATGAGGTTAGAGATAAGAATTCCCTTTCATAAATATTTTGATTAATAGTTAAATAAAATATTTAATTTATTAAGTTTGTTTATTTATACTTTTAATTTTATTAATCGTTATTAATTTACTTAAAAATAAATCAAAATAATTATTAAGAATTAATTAAAATAATAATTAAATAAATTAAAAATAAGTATACCTTTCGAAGCCTAATTCCTTCTAAAAAGCTACTGTAAGTGTTACATCCAGGGTACCGTTATCCATTTGTGTATTCTTATTACAATAGGATTTTTTTTAATTGCTTTACTATTATTTGAAAAAGGCACATTTGGACTGCTAAAACGTATGAAGGGAAGTTATACACTTCTGGGGGTGTTAGGAGCCAGGCCTTGGGTCTTCCCTGACTTCCTATCTCTAAATTGGAAGACCCAGATGGTGCTGCCATCTAGAAGACAAAGTTGTACTTTCCTCGTCGGGGGCTGTTCCGTTCAAAAACTTCAGATGCTCTTTCTAACTTCATTCGCCCAATCCTTGACGGGCGGGTTTGGCTTCGCCAAGTGTCATAAATCACAAAAAAGGAAGTTTGTCTTCGAGGAAGTACGAATTCCAATGACTTTGTGGTTTAGGCAGAAACATTGAATGGTTTTATGCACAATGAATGATCCTTTATAAACTTTACTTGGATATCAATACAGTAATTTCCTTCTATCAAATGATTCCTGTGGTGCATTTTGGCGTTTTAGTCTAACCATCACGGTTTGAGTATTTGGAAAGAGAATCCAATGACTTGGTAATGTGAGATAAATTGTCATAAATAGAACAACTAGAAGACTTCTTGAGAAACATATTTATAGATTTAAATATAGAGAAAAATTAAACACTACATAAAGAGATCAAAATGAAGAGAACTTGAAGTGACTGGAAATTATTAATTATAAAGTCGTGGGTAATGGGAAACTCTTAAGAAAGGGGAACTACTTTGATATACCCCCCAAATCGGAAATTTGGCGCCTTTTTTTCTCGCCAAGATGGATTCTCGCTAAATACAAATAATTAATAACAAAAAACTTTTAAAAAAAAAACTCAAAAAATGGTACAAAATACAAGAAAATACTAAATTAGACAACAGCAAAAACCTAAAAGCTGAAAAAATCTAAATTGGCAACACCAAAATAAGAAACAGCAACCCTAAAAAGTCCGTAGGGAGTGCCAGATTTGGCGCTTAATTTTTTTTTGCGGGGGGGGGGTATATCAAAAGTGTTCTAGGAAAGGTTATGGCAATACAAGTGTTGTAGAATCAACGATAATGATGACGATATATCTTCATTATCATTGCTGGTATGCATTTGGCTGAAAACAGCTATGATATGACGAAAAACTGGGTACACTTAAATGAGCAGAAATAGGCTTATCTTCGCCTAATGATAGCTTCAAAGGATCTTATTTGGAGATTTCGTCTTTGAATATTCTTGGATAAATTTTTATTGCGTCTTATAGAGAAAAATGACTCTCAAAATTTCCACGATTTTGTCTATTATTCTTGCTTAAATTTTTATTGCGTTTTATAAAGAAAATGGCTCCACAATTTTGTGTATGAGTATTCTTGATTAAATTTTTATTGTGTCTTATAGAGAAAATGTCTCCTCAATTTCCAAGATTTTGTCTATGAGATTGTTGCTTAAATATTTATCTTAAAAATATTATTATTTTAACTATATAATTGGATTTTTCCTGTTTTTTTTATTCTGTTTTTCAAAATAAAAAATGCATTTATAATTTTTATTCGTATGATTTAAAAATATATTCTCAAAAACTACTATTTTTTGCATTGCTAAAATTTAATTGTTTAACTCCCTGATACAAATATAATATTGTTATCTAGCAAGTAAACTATTGAAATTCCATTCATAACTATCCCACTTGTTTTCCTTTGAAATTCACAGAAAAATCCTTCAAGTGTAGGGAAAAGAGGAGGGAGAATTTCCCTTTTCTTCCTCATCCAGCTAAAAGCTTCCCTTCATGTCTACTGGATGACTTCCCTGCTTGCTCTTGGTAGGGAGAAAAACGACCACTTAGCAAGCACAAGCCTGTTGCGTTCTGCATCGAGCACCTACGCTCGACGGGGGGAGAGGCAAGGAAGCGCATGCGCTGTCACCTGTTGCTGCTGTATCCGAGGAAGAAGAAGATGGTCTCTCGATTTTTGGAGGACTGTCGGATAGGGAAGAGCGCGTCCCTTCCTTGCACTTTATTCCACCATTTTCATGGGGAAAAGTTGCGCTTTCTCCCTTGAGGATCTATCAAGATCCATGCAAAAAGGATCTTGATGGATCCTCAGAGGATCTTTGAACCATGCTATCTCGATCCACAAAAGAGAGTGGATAGTAGAAACCATCTTGCACTCTCTCTCATCAAAAAGGTTGCTGTTTTGAAACTTCTATTTCTAAATGCTGCATCGAGCTTTACACTCAGGAATGAAGACAGTTGTAGATGCAGGTATAAAAATTCTATCCCACATCTCTATATAACAAGGTATGGCTAAATTCTTAGAAAAAAATTATTAAGTTCAACATTTCAAAACAATTTGCGAAAATATTAGGTTGGGGAAAAAGAAATCCATTATTTTTACGTGAACTTTATGTAACTTCTTTTGGATTCGCTTTGTAAAAAGGTTTAAAACAGCTTTCATGTAGATTTTTAGGTGTTGCGCGTTACGACTGCTGACATGCGGTTAACTTTGATCGTTTTTGATATTTTATAGACATTTTCGACGATGCTGTATCCACATGCGAGGTGCATCTCTAACATCAAAAATACCCGAACGGAATCGACGAAACCAAAATTGTACGTAACTGGTTGTTACAGTCTTATATAGGACGATAAACACCTTTCACAATTTTAGCCCCCCGGCTATCTTTTTGGCCGTTACAAGAGAAAAACGAAAATGTATCGAATTTTCTGTTTGCTGTCTTCCATTTTTGAAACCTTGTACTCGTAACTGAATGAATCAAACAATAAAAACCGCAAGAGGATATTTTAGTGTCAAATGCCACCTTTCCAACGAGCATACATCTGAAATTGTTTGATAGATACCTCACGAGATAGCGATCACTACAGACGTCTACCGAAAAAATAATGGATTACTTTTTCCCCAAACTAATGTGACAAAAACGAATGCAGATTGCGATCTTTTGAAGGATGCTTGCAGTGGTTGATGGTGCCTTTAAAATAATACCAACCTGGTAATCGAATGGTTAATTTATATTCTTCAGTTCAACAGTCTAATATTTTTTACTAAAAAATATAAATTAAGTATTTTTGGAAATTAGTGTATGACTTCTCTTAGTTTAATAATTTATATTTAAATTTTGCACCTCGGTTATTATTTCAATACTTTTGGTTAAAAATAGAAATCTAATATCTAGTATCAAATGTAGCCATTGAAGTAAATCCTTATTCACAAACATGGATCGTGAAGTTTATATCCACCATAGAGCTTAAGTATTTAATGATCAATTGTCTGTCGTCCAGTTTAACAGTTCTTGGGTTCGATTCCCACCTTAGAGATTTGTAATCCACTTGAAACTATCTATCTAATGAGCCCTCCTGTGCAAAAGATGACTTTTAAGTGACTAAGAAACCAAGCCAACTGCTTTAATTTATTTTCCACCGAAAAAACCATAGCTTAGCGACATATTAATTCTATTATCATTGTGAGCAGAATTATTTTTCTTATTTATTTAAATATCCATCACTCAAATTTATAAAATATTGAGCTTTTAGATTTGGATGTTTGATACTTAAAGGGTTATTTGCAAGTTGACAATATAACTGAAAATGTAGAATATGAACTTCATCTATAACTTAAATACGAGGCATTTGAACAACTTCTATTAAAATATTATTTTGTACATCGAAGCTTCCCCCCCCCCAAAAAAAATCTATTTCATTATTGAGCGTAAAAGATAGTTTGTCTTTCACAAAAAGAAACATGTTATTGGAAACTGTTTTCGAAAAGGACTCCTTTTCATTAAAAAGGATGAAAAAGTCGAAATGCTGCTCCAAGCAGATTTGAATAGCTGTCATTATGCTAATGACTCTATCGAATGGTTAACAGACACCTTTTGCACCTGCAGTTCCTCGGTGTATAAGTGGAATGACGAAAAAAATTGACGAGGACAGCAACTAACGGAAATCGATCGAAGTGTTGCCAAAACCAATTATAATAAACTGTTCAGAAAAAATAACTAAAAAACAAACAGAGGATAATGGACCATTATCAATTCCGCAAATGTATAATATGTTTAAAAAAAGAATTGATTGGTAATTTTTTTTAATAGACAGCCATCATTATGGAATTGTAAACTTAATCTATTTTGCTCAATAATTAGCCGATCCATTGCCATATTTATTCGTACAAGTATAAATGGAATTTATAGTGTCGTTGTGCCGCCTACTCTGTCTAGTGGTCAGCATTCCTGACTGCGGATAGGGAGGTCTGGGTTCGAATCCCAGTTGGGGCATGGATGTACTTTCTCTTTCTCTCTCTCCTGTCTTTGTCCTTTCCTTGTATGAATGGGTTGTGAATGGTTGCCTACCCTATAAACGGATACCTATGGCATGTGCGTACTGAGGAAGTCGGACTCCACACCCAATTGCGGTTCAGTTGAAAAAGTGGAGCAGCGCACCCATACTCCCAGTCTGGCAGGTACTCAACAAAAAAAAGTGTAGTTGTTACTAATGACACTTGGCGAAGCCAAGGTCGCCTATGAGAGACTGGAAGAATGAAATCGGAAAAAACGTCTCCCATGTTTTTTTTTTTTTTTTTTTTTTTTTTGTTTTTTTTTTAAATAGAGCATCCTTTATTCGAAAGTGGAAGTACTATTTTGGCTCATAGATGGCAGCACCATTTTGGTCTTCCAATTTAGAGATTGAAGCCAGAGAAGACCAATAGCCTAGCTCCAACCACCCCCAGAGGTATTAATTTGGAACGGGAACATGGAGGACATTGCGACCCGACATACTTTACGTGCCCCATTCGCCATTAGTGAAAATGACGGATCTTCGGATAATCCGGGATTCGAACTCACCACCGTCCGGTGAAGAGAACGAAACCCTAACCAACCAAGCCACCGTGGCCTCATAGTTCTTAGGCAGGAATTTATAGTTATGCAGACCATTGAAGAATTTGCTTGATTTGGTTGTTCTTGATCAGTTTTATAGAGATGTAAAGTCTTGATTCAAAAAGAATTTGTAAGGAATAAAATATAAAGGATATGTTTCCAGCTTCCTTGTTTCTACCGGCAACCGAATAGTGAGTGCTCAGGCCTTCGGTACGTCTATTTGAATACCCAGACGTGGTTGTTTTTAAGGGTTTGCTGTCGTTTTACAATTTTAGATTCCAATTAAATAAACTCTTCCCTCGAAATGTGAAAAAGATGAGGTTAGCTTGGGTTATGACGGACATTTCTGGAGCTTTATGCTAACATGCGTGTAACTCATATGGAAGAGGATAACTGGAGATGATTTTTTTTATAACTAAACTCATATGCCTTGGGTACCCCTTTATAGGGTAGGCAACCTTCACACTCCATTCATACAAGGAAAGGACAAAGACAAGAGAGAAAGAAAGAGAGCGAATATCTCTATGCCCGAACCGGGATTCGAACCCTGGACCTCTTCTTCTTCTTCTTAAGCTTGTCAGATATGTGGCACCTCTGCATTGTTGCATTTTGTACCATGCTCCAAGCCCGATTTTTTCCTAGTTCCATTGTCTTGGGTGACCTATTTTGTTTATAAAGTCTGATAGGCCCTCAATGGAGTTTAGGTGTAACTCTTTAGGATATGGATTACCTAGAGTAGTGAATCACTAAGGGCAAGAGCATCACACTCATACAGGATATGATGAGCTGATTCTACCCCTGCGTGGCTTTTCCTACAAATTGGTTCCTGTTTCAAAAGTCCCATTGTATGAAGGTGTTTCCTGAAATGATAGTGCCCAGTAATGAAGCCTACAATTGATTGAGTCTTCAATCTTGGGAGTCTAAGAATTTCAGATGCAGTTTTCTCAGATGAGTTGAAAATCATACTTTTTGCATGTTTCTGTCCAGGAGAGTCACGCCAAACTTTGTTCATCTCCTGTTTTTCCCCAATGGCCTTCCTTGTAGCCTTCATGTTGATCCCACAAAAGGGTTCCATTCCTTTTGGATTGAAAGAGGATCCATGTTTTGCAAGTTCATCAGCTCTTTCATTACCTTCTATTTGGACCTCTTTATCCGTATTCAGGCGTTCTGACCACTAACAGGGTAGGCGGCCTGTAGAAAATGATAGTGGAGCAATTAACAAATCAACAGGCCTATTTCGGTTGACTTTTCTAATATTAGCCAGCTGCCCTGTCATTTTCAACTGCAGTTCAATGACCAAGTCGATACCCGAACTAGCGCTTTTCTCTCCCTCCACATGAGACGAAAAACATTTGATCATACGAAACTTTTAACATGTATTGTGTCTCTCAGCATGGTGGTCTTTCCTAAAGTAAAATGCAGAATTTTAAACTGACAGCTTAATAGGTAGCTATCTGGTCTTCGGACCGATATTTTGTATGCTCGAATCCCACCTCAAGGGTGAAGTTAGCAGTGGTTTGGAATCTACTTTAAATTGTGGGATAACATCTGGTGCGCAAAAAAATGATCATTGAACTCCAAATAAACAGGTATAAAGCTCTCTATCATTCAATCACGAGAAAGATGCTTTTCCCCCAATAGATCTCAATGGCTCTAATACGTAAGACGTTTGACGAAATAAGATAAATAGCATTCATGAAAAATTATTACATTTCATTATTTTTAAAAAAACAAAATAAATTCCTCTTAAGGATAATTTATTTAAGATTTCTTAGATGTGACATTAACTTATTTTTTCCAAATTCTTGAATGAGTGTCTTCACAAATTGTTTCTATAGCTGTTTGTCTTTATAATTTATAATGATTATTTGCTGCAATTTGAAACCCAATTCCCCAAAATTTTTCTCTGGATCTGTTAAGAGCTGTAGTTTGAGAAATAAAATAT
>JAPDSC010040082.1:0-11792 GCA_026290005.1 Latrodectus geometricus
GATAGATTACCATAGTTTTCATATGCAGAGTTTTTAAAGAAATACTATTCCTAATTTATAATATATATATATAAGCGGATGGGGCATTTAATGATTTAATAAAGTATCAGTTTTAATTTACGTTTCTATAACATTTGAAAACGATGTATTCTATTTATTTCAATTTGAATTACCATAAATATAATTGGAGCATTTTTATTGTTACTTAAATATCTTGTACTTTCAAAGCTTTACAAATGATTATTAAAAATCAATTACAAAAATATATTGAAACAGTAATTGTCTGCTACTGTTACACGATACTTTGTTTTTCCCGATTCTTTCTTTTTCCAAGGCTCCTGGCTTTTCTGTGTTCTTGAAAAAATTACAAACAAGTATTCAATTAGAAGTTTTTTTTAGAATTCTAAGTATAAAAAAGCGCCGTAATCTTGTTAGATTGATGTGATTAATATTTACTGAAATCCCATTAAAGGTTTATTATTGAATAGATATCTTTCTTTATTAATAATAATAAATGAATTAAAAGTAAATTAAATACTATAGTGTAGATATGTAAAGCATATTTTTTCCCTTCTTGTAGGAAATTTTACACAGATGGTTTGGCGTAGCAGCACTGATTTTGGCGTTGGTAAAGCTAGATCCAGATGTGGAAAGATCTGGTCCGGAAAATTCGATACATTTTCGTTTTTCTTTTGTAACGGCGAAAAAGATAGCCGGGTGGCTAAAATTGTGAAAGGTGTTTATCGTCCTATATAAGACTGTAACAACCAGTTGCGTACAATTTTTGCTTCGTCGATTCCGTTCGGATATTTTTGATGTTAGAGATGCACCTCACATATGGATACAGCACCGTCGAGAATGTCTATAAAATATCAAAAATTATCAAACTTGACCGCATGTCAGCAGTCGTAACGCGCAAGACCTAAAAATCTACATGAAAACTGTTTTAAACCTTTTTACAAAGCGAATCTGAAAGAAGTTACAAAAAGTTCACGTAAAAATAATGGATTTCTTTTTCCCCAAACTAATATTTTGTAATATTTTTTTAATTGATCTTGAAAATTATTGTTGTTTTTAGAAGAAATTTAAATGAAAAAAATTAGTTTGTCCTTAATTTTTTTTATTTGCTTTTTTTTAGAAAAAGGAATAATATATTTTTGAAATTTTAAATGTAAAAATGAGTTTTAAAAAATAAATTTTTTTGTAAAACGGTTTAAAAATAAAACTGAATTAACACATCCTTTTAAATAAACAACTAGAATATAAATTCTGTGTTTATGGAACAAATTATTAACTATTACTTTTTACTTTTGCAAAACAGTTTACTCAAATAATTTTCGGAGAAATCCTGTAAGGGATATTCAGATTATTTTTCAAAATCTATATTAAATAATAAATATAAAATAAGTTGTTTAAGTACCTTCTGATGCAAATAATTCGACTTCAGGTGCAGTGCAAACTGAGGGCAAACATAAAGATCCCCTTAATTGACTCACATAAAAATATGATGAAAGCTTTGACAAATGTTCAAATACCTGCAAAAATAAATTTAAATAAATACTTATGATCGTTAAAAAAATAAAACAAATAGATAGAAAAAATATTTCTGACACATATTAACCCTTCTTTGCATAATGTTGGAAATTTCCATCATTACCTATAATGCTCAAAAATTATATAAAAGAACAAGTTCACTTTAAGTTGATCGTGTTTGGATACCTTTCTAATGTCCATTGCATAAAAAGAAACATAGCTGTCAAAAATAAACAAGTGTCATTATCAGTGAAACGAGCTTAAAGTTGTCTCATTCCGCTGTTTGTTGTAGTTGCAATAAACGTATCATTTCGTTTATAATTTTGTTTTATTATATTAGAGTTTCTATTGCTAAAAAATTGAAAATAAGTGGAAGAAAGGTTTGTAACACGAGTTTCTGTTATTTTCCTCTTTTATTTCTATTTAGTACTAAGCTAATGATCTAACTTTGGATGATGATGGAAATTTTTAGCATATTGTTTTTTGCTAAATTTATACTATAAATATATACTAAGATTTTTTTAACCATTTTTCCTTTAATTTTGAACATGAATTATATCAACTTGATTTATTTCACCAATAAAGAAAAAATCATGCAAAGAAGGGTTAAATATTTTAGTAAAAATAATAAATATTAAGGTATAAAAATGGCGTGAGAACCTACAATAAATTAATTAATACTATTCTGGCTATTGATTTTGGCAGGAACCAAATTTCTCAGAAGTCTATAAATTTAATCATTTGATACTTGGTCAAAATATTATCTACAAAATAAATTTTGTTGTGATATCTCATGTCTTTCTTGTAATGTGCGATTTGGGTGGCCAGCAGTGTATTATAATTAAATGTTTTTCAACGAAGAATTAATGAAATATCTATATTCAGACATTAATATAACTTTATGTCAAAATATTATGAAGATTACAGTAATGGTAATGCAATCGTTGAAATAATTTTGGAAAAACAGTAAATATATAATTTATTGAAATTGACACTTATTCATACTAATAGTTCCTGTTCATATATTACATGTCCAAAAGTATATGGATATTCAAGGGTAAAAATTTAGAGTCCTGAAGCATATATTAATAAGATGTTAGTTTTTATTTTGCGTTGATGATTGATTGCATACGTCTGGAACGATTTTCCAGCAGTTTTTTTATATATGGCCTATGAAGTGACTATAAGATGTCCATCATATTTGAAATGAACGCCGACAATAAGGATAGTCTATTTATTTTACGTAATCCGAGTTCTGGTATCAAAGGTGTTTTAAAGAATTTAGGTCGAAGATGCAAGAAGATCTGTCCAATTTTTGACCAGCAATGTCGTAAAGACATGGTTACCAATGTCTCGATATGTAAATGGAGCAGTTATTATGCTGGAAGGAAAATAAGCCGAAATATTTCAGTCGGACTGGAGAGTAACATTATTCAGAATGTCTGCATGCATTTCAAAGCACATTTTTTTTCTACTTCAAGACTGAGGTACCTAAGATAAATCATGGGAAACATTCCCATATTATGATGCTTCCACCACAAAACTAAACAATAAGTACAATGCACATTAAAACACTTCCTGTGCATCCACCAAATCCAGATGCATTAATCGGACTACAACACTGTAACTCGAAATTTATTGCCCCAAAAACATATTTTGGCAAGTTTGCATTGCAATGATGGTGAGCTTTCTACTACTGCAATTTCTATTTCACAACCTTATGAGTGATGTTCTGCTTGTTCCACAAACTTTGATCCTCAAGTTTCTTTTCTCTCAACGAATATTCCTGATCCTGCTATGAACGCCTGATGGGCCACGGAACTTCTAAGTGATTTCAACCTATGAACTATTGTTGAACGGCACACTGCTCGTCAACGGAATAATGGTTCGGGGTGCAATCAGCTACGATAGCAAATTACCACTAGTAAGCATCAGAGGCACATTGACGTCACGGCGATTCGTTGATGAGGTGCTGCAACCTGTTGTGTTACCTTACCTTCAGCAGCTGCAAGATAGTATTTTCTAGCAAGATAACGCAACATCGCACACGGCACTAATCAGCAGACAAGCCTTGCAGAATATCCAGTTGCTTCCTTGGCCTGCGAAGTCTCCTGATCTTTTTCCTATATAGCATATCTGAAACGGGACTTAACGTCGTTTGTGTGTTATGCCCCAACCTCCATCGGAGGACGAACTGTGGAGAATGATTCAGACCATATGGGCTTCTATCCTCAAGGACACCGTCCGCACTTTAATTGACTCTCTACCTCGCAGAGTGTCTGCTTGCATCGCCGCGAGAGGCGGCCATACTACTTACTGGTTTTCGGCATATTTCGTCAATGTATAAGTATATCTTCTTGTAAATAACATCACTTATTTATATATGCATGTTCTCTATCTGTGTATCAATTTTTATCACATTCTATCCAATATTTTATGGTGTTGCATTTCCTATGTCAGGCAGTGTATGTGGGATACATTATTGTTATGTTACCATCAACTGTAAAATGGTTTTTTATGAATTTGAATGTAAAAATCAAAAACTTTTTTCACTTGCCATTACTATTTAAGAGCAAATACTTCTATTTTACTGTTTCTTTTTCATTTTTAAAACAACTTTTATATGGTGAGATACTAATTTAGGACTTACTCTTGCTTTAAGCTTTTAGTTGGGTATTTAGCTTTTGTGGCCTTTGTGAATTTGACTTCTATATTAGGTAAGGATTTTCTTTTAATCATGATAAATCAGAATTTATTTTAAACCAAAGACTCTCTCAGGAAAAATGTAATGATGTTTCTTTAAATTTGGGTTCAAATAAAAAATTCTAAATATTTTCAAGTTAACGTGTTTTATTATGTGTTTAAATATATCAAAATAATGAGGTAGATAATAGCAATGTAAACACAGAAAGTTTTAAAATATCAAGTTTAAATTTTCGAAGTATTGTTTTCTTGAATTTCACGAGAAGTTTTGTGTGATTTTGAAGTTTTTTAAGCAACGTAATATATCATAATAAGTGAATAGCATATTTTGCAAATTCTGTATAAAAATTATGTACCAAGCATTTCGATAAAAACTTTCACGACCAAAGGAAATATTATAATAAGTCAACTTTATTTATTATACTATATTATTCTCATTTAAATTTTATTTTCGAATTATAAATGATATATTAAAGTTCATTTTTGTATATTACAGCAAAATAAAATTTATGGAAAAAAAAACTTTCGATTATCCTATTAACAAAATTGTAAAAATTATAAAAATAAGATGGCTATCGAAAACATAATATCGAGAAAACACTCCAAACTGCATAAAATTTGCAATTCAGTGTCTGCTTCAATGGTATGTGTCAAATTACTGCAATTTAAGTTCCGTTACACATCATGGAATACTATAAAAGCATAATAAACTATATATAAAACAAAAAAAAATAACGAATTTGAAAAGCTTGATTTGTATTTCCATGTAATATTTTACGTGTTCAGCTTTAGTGTACTTCATAAAAAATTAGTAATAATCAAGTATAAATCATATTAATTTCGAGAAAATTTATTGCATTGTCATATTTATTCACTTGTTATAAAAGCGTGGATTGGTATTGATAACCAACATTTGTTGCTACACACATTACCATTGCTACATTGATTAGACAGAACAACATTTCCGATTAATATTTTTCTCATTACTCAAGTTTGATCTAAGGCCAAATGAGAATAGATAAACACAAAATTACAAACTGGATCCAGTTTCCAAGATTAATTCTTATCCCACTAAATTACATTGATTCAACCAAAATCTTCAAAAACATCTGGTATTCGTTTCATAATGGTTATCACGTAGTACAAAACATGATGGGACATAGGTTACATTGGATATGGGAAAAAAAACTATATTATTAGTTAATCACACTGACAATACATAGCAAATATTTTTGAATGAATGTTCTCCGCAACATGAAAATGTTCGGATAAAAGCTTGGGGATATCGGACATTAATATCATTAGATTGTAATATTTTGCTTTGGACCTCACTTGAATCCAAATCTCTTATTCGAATTCTCTGAAGTAATAATGGTAAGGATCTGATATTCAAATTCCATACCTTTTGGTACCCATTACCCATTTATTGTTATGTCTCTAAAATTTTGCAGAATGCTTCTGTTGTTTATGAATGACAAAATTCTAATTTCTGTTGGAATTTCTTCGTAGGCTGTCTTAATTAAATATTTCCTAACATATGTTACGTAATTTTAAAAAAAAATTTATTAATCTTTTTAATGAACTGTTTTTTTTTTTTTTTTTTTTTCGAGTTTAACCTTCATCGAATAAGTCAGGGTCAATCATCGAAGGACATCTATACCTGAAAATTGTAAACTCCGCTATTCTTCAAAGATATAATCAAAGTTTTTTTTATTTAATTCATTAATGAGCAACAATGGATGTTGTTAGTCATAAAAGTGACTACTCATTGTTGATATTATCTTCTTCCCTTCAATTTTTCAATGGTTCATTAATATTCATAATCTCTGAAATAAGCTTGTTTATATGTCTTATTACTCTTGGTGTTCTATATTTTATTATTCGTCAACATTTTTAAATATTTATAATTTGAAATCATACATAAATATCAATTGTGAGCACATCTTGAGAAATGCTTTTTTGTTAATTAAAATGTTAAGTTATGGTTAAATATTTATATCAAAAACTCACATTTAACCTATTGATCATAATAGTTTTTTCCATTATCAAAATTTACCTATTCTTAAATAAACCCCAAGTCTATCAGTTTTTATTTATTATTTACATAAATTAATAATTGTTTTTAAAATTTATCATTATAGATCAATATTAACTGAAGATTAATTCATATTAAAGAAGCTAGAAAGATTCTGGTTTACTTAGCTTAAAATCTAGTATCAAAATGTTTCTGGAACGCAATTATCAAAATAATTTTTTGTATGAAAAATGATTAAATTATTGGAGCTAACTCCTTTCTATGCAGTGCTTTTATTGATAGTGGTATTTATTGTATATCATAACATCTAGGTAAACAGCACCTACATTTATGTAAATAGCTTTGTATCAACAAAAAAAAATATGTTACCTAAAAGGCATGAACGAAAATGATTAAAATCATATTGACATTAGTTGTCTTCTCAGTCTTACAAATAGTCAAACGTGAACAGCTGTCTTATATTCGGAAATCATATGTAAGAATACTGAAGAATAGATTTTATTTGTTTATGGTAATTTTATTTAGATGCTGGGAGAATTTAGCAGAGTTGTTTATTCCTCGAAAACGAAACTGGTCATAAAGATTCAGAGCGTAGATGATAAAGGGAGTTTAAACTCTTTCACGGAAGATTATACAGTAAAAAGTGTAGTGAAAAGGTGTTACCATAACACTAAAGATAGTCATTTAAATAAAACAGGAATTTAGTGACAATGTTGATAATAATTAGGTAACGAAAATATGGGAATTGAAGAAATCATTCAATGGTAAAGATTTGTATTTTCACCATCTACTTCTATCTTCTTCTTACAACCTGTGAATTGTGTTCTTATTTAACTTATTTCAAGGATGTTTTCAGTAGATTGTATTCAGTGGATTTTTAATTGCCAGTATCATTGATAATTGTGTTTCTAAAGCTTCCACTGGCGTTACAGATCAGTGTATTGTATTGCAATAAACATTACGTACAGTGTGAGAGTGACAACCTCTATTTTCTGACATTCATTACCTTTTTTACGCATGCGAGGAATAGCTTTTATCCTGCCACCTAGTGTAAATATCATCAAATGTTGTTGTGGTTTGCCAGTTAGGCTGGCAATATAGGGTGCTCTGCTCTACTTTTCCAGCTGAATTATAATTTGGTTTTGGAGTCCGACTTCTTCAGTACACACACATGCCACAGGTACCTGTTTTTAGGGTAGGCGATCATTCATACAAGGAAAGGACAAAAGAGAGAGACAAAGTATATCCATTCCCGAACCGGGATTCGAACGCAGGATCTCTCTTTCCTCAGTCAGGCACGCTGACCATTAGAAAGGGTGTGCGGCATATCATCACAGAATTACCATAATTCACATTATTGATAAGTTTTAACAAACCCTAAATATCTTAATTCGTCATAATTTTGCCTATTTTCAAAGAAAATGATTCAGATCGCAGAATTCAAAATCTTAATTATAAATTACACTTAATTAACATGCGGAATTATGTATATTTACGAGGAATCTATGCACTAAAGTTTCCTATCAATATGAGGTTATGAATCACAAGCTAGCAAATGGCAATTTATTGAACAAGAATTTCATAATATAATTGTAAACTAATTTTTCATATACACTCATTAATTACACTCATTAATCATATTACACTCATTTATCATTTTAAACGATATTTATTTATTTAAAAAAAGTTATTTAAACACTTTTCTTAAGTATATTGATGTTATCACTGCTTAAACGAGAATATTGATATCTAATCGACCGCATAAATTTCATTTAATAAATGAAATTAATTTCCTGAAAAACTTCACAAATTTTCAATTTTACGTTCAGTTACATATTCACATCAATTTCTCAAAAATCACATTTTCGAAAAACTTTCATAAAATGTTTTTATATTATTGAATGTTTATATGCCTTAAAACATGCGAGATGAAATTGATTATTTTTAGCCTGTTTCAACATATCTATATTTTTCTCATTTTAATATTTTTTATAAAGAAGCCTCGGTTTTATTTGATAAATATATTGAAACATTCAAATATTTATCCAGTAATTTTTGCTTGGTTTATGCTAATTTAATCGTTTTACTACAGAAATAAGAAGTTGAATAATCAAAATCTCAAGAATATATTAATATTATCTTTCTAGATAAGATGTAATAGAAAGATAAGATGGTCGATGAAATATTAAATATATTAATGAATTTATGTTTTTAAAAATATTTTAGAGTAATCAATCTTGTTGAATTTCGGATATTTAAAGTACTCTGATTACTTGAAATATGCACAGAATAAATGATTTTTTTTTTATTTTATAATCTTACCCACTTTTTAGACATGACATTAAGTTTCGTAACATCAATTAATAACAAATAAAACTATTCTTCCGAAACATTTTAATAATTTTAACTTCTTTCCATAAACGAAAAATATTCCGATTCAATATTTTCTGGATTGTGCATCGAAATATACTTACTGACCCAGGCTCCATAACTTTGATAACATCAGAGATTTCTTTTTCTATTGGCCGCATCGTTTCTTTTTCAGGAAGTGGAAAATAAATATCGACCAAGCAATATTTGCTACCGAATTTTGGTGCCTTTAAGTTAATGCAGGTATCGAAATCTCCTAACCCGCTTACTGTTCCACCAAAGATACCTGTAGGTACAAATCCAGATGCGTCGATCACTGAAAAATAAAATTATCTATATTAATGTGCTATTGACTTCTAAAAATTAAATAAAAAAATTTGTTTATATTGGAAAATTTATTACTGATTAATGAGAAATCTGGTTTTTTTCCATTAAAGTGATCTAAAAATTCTGGTATAATATATTTTTTGTGCCTAATTTTTAAATGAATAAACACAGAAACTAAAAGAAAGTTTTCGTAAAACAGCATTATTGAATGTGACAGACATCAGCATATATTCGATTTTTAACAGATACACACCAATTTTCAGTCAATTATTTGGAAGCATTGCAAAAAATGGCTTTCAATTTGAATTTGTCACAAAGTAGTAATTTTTTAGCTTATAAAAAGTAATTAAACTTACAAATATTTAAAGGGGATTTGTAATCACTACAAACAGCCATGCCAAGGTGAGATTCTAACCCAAGAGCTGTTGAACCGAAAACAAATGCTCAAACCATTCGGCAGTCAGTTCAGCGAGGACTAAAATGAGTAATCTGTACATTTGCTCATAGAACTACCGTAAAGAAGAGATGAAACAGCCGCTTATCTCCATAGATAACTCTCAATGTGCTATATCACATTTAGTTTTTAAGGTTGAGCTGATCATTCTCATCCCAAGCATGAATCTCAAAATTATCCTTAATGAACATAGCTCTACAGGATTACGCATTGTCATTCATTGGAATGAAGTCATTATCTACAGGCATATACCAACGAACAAATATTAAACAATCCCAAACAAGCTCTACCAGATTTAGGTTTGGTGATTTAGTTAGCAATTTCATTATTTCCAAACCGTGATTCTCAAAACAGTTCTCAACAAATGCAACTCGATAAGGTCACGCATTTTCATTCATCAAAATGAAATAATTATCAATAGCAGCGTATATGGGCAGACATACGGCCTAAGTATCCCCTTATAAAACCAATTAAGTCGGTTTCAATTAAGTGTTCTTAACGAAAATTAATAACAGTCATATGAGTTATGAACTATAATTTTACTGATATTTTTTAATTATAAACTCCACAAAGCATATTGCCTCTTAATTTTTTAAAATTACTCTCTCTATCTATTTTTAAAATAGCTTACTATCGGAAGACGCTATTTCTGACTTTATTCGCTCTGTCCCAGATGTGCGGGCATGGGTTCATCAAGTGTCATAAGTAACAACAAAAATGCTGTAAAATTATCATTTATAACCTCTAGCAAAAAATAATTATCCAAAATAACAGCAGAAATTCAACACCGCCACTTTCTTCTTGGACTACAGGACAAAAATTCAATTTGCTTATGTATTGCATTACCCTCATCAGAAATCTCTTAAAGTACTAATCTATCTCTTACTATAATTCAACCACATTATAATTGTTATAGACTGTAGTATAACAATAGAATGCAGGAAACTACTCCAGAAATTCATTGAAAAGGGCTGGTCCGTAACTTTCCAGGGGGTACCGAGTCACGTTAATGTGCTTGGAAACGAAAAGGCTGACTGTCTAGCCAAAAAAAAGCCCTGAGCTACTCCAATCAAAGCTACCTTCCTCGCTTAAATCTCCAAAGAAGCAAATAAACTCTTCAGTGAACACCTGGATGACGGAATACCTGCGTAAAAAGTGGTGGGAAAGCCTGGTCAACAATGGGCCAATGGATCCTGACCTCCCGCGAGCCGTAATGGTTGCCAACTTTCATCTAAAAACATCACACGACTACCTTCCATCTCACTTACACAGAATAAAAGTCGTTGCTTCGCCAGAATGCACCCTCTGTGAACATGAAGAGGTGAATGGCGAACATCTGGAGACTTGTCCAGCTCTTGACCACTCCACACTGAATCAGACTGAAGAACTTAAGAGGGCTCGTCTCTTCTGGTCAGCGCACCACCTCATGGCTAAACAATCAAAAGTGGGCGTTTTTTTTTTTTTTTTTTTTTTTGCTAGTAGTAGTATAATTGCTATAGTGTCTGATAAAATTTATAAAGAATAGAAAATGATAATGACTAAATACTAAGTGTAGGAAAATAACATAAATATCAGAATGAGGTACTTTTATACAAATGCTAAACTAGCACCATATATTTTATAATAATTGTGTCATTTAGTACTCACATTACAGATACTTTAAATTAATCAATTTATTTAGGTATATTATTCTGTCATATTTCTCTCTAATTTATATATACAATTCTTTTTGGTAAGCCGATATTTATTCTTACTTCATTAGATTCATTACTTATGATTTTAATTTCAAAGATACTAGTTTCTACTTACTTGCGAAAGCCCAATATCTCATCGTAGATAATCCCCTGAAATACTCTATCAAAGATATAGTGCAGTTGGCAGAAATATTTGCATTGGAAAATACTTTCAACATCGAAGGCGAAAATGTTTGAAGTATTTTGTCAACTGTTTCTTTAGTTGCTGCTTCAATTAGTTTCCATCTGGTTACAAAATCATTACCATTTTGTCTTGAATGATGATTGTGTTCTGGAAGCAAAGTTTGCCCTTTTGTCAGTTGAAAAAGCAGAAACAATGTTATGATTTTCATTTCTGAGTTTTATGATTGAAAGTGATTTTTAAGATCCTTGGTTTTCTTTCATAGAGTATGAAGGCTCAATCTATAAGAACAGGATGAAATACAAAATAATCATTAAGAAGTTATGCAACGTATAAATTTCTTGAATAATTAAAAACATGAGGCATGGAGGTTAAATGTTTACATAGAAAAATAATTATATATTAAAAGCTTACAACAATGCTATAAGCTGTTTTTCTTAAGAATTAAATAAAAAGAAATTATATATATATATATATATATATAATTTCTTTTTA
>JAPDSC010040091.1:0-10279 GCA_026290005.1 Latrodectus geometricus
GACATTAGAGATGGTATCCTACTCTTCACACCACAGTTGAGGGATAACTAACCTTTTCGAATTTTGCATCCAAACGAGCCTTTTAGCCAATATTCTTTGTCTTAGTCACGTATCTAACTTAATACTGAAGAATTGCCGATCCCAGTAACTTTGAAAGTAACATTCACACCATTTTAATAGAGGGACATTCAAATCTACGAAAGATTAATGTGTGGGTGTGGTTTTGTAAATATGATAGCACGAGTATATTTTTTTTGTCGAGTGCCAGCCAGGTTGGCAGTATAGGGTGCGCTGCTTCTGTTTTATCAACTGAACCGCAATTGGGTTTGGAGTCCGACTTCTTCTGTACACACATGCCATAAATACCCGTTTATAGGGTAGGCAAACATTCATACTCCATTCACACAAGGAAAGGACAAAGACAGGAGAAAGAGAAAGTACATCCATGCCCAAACCGGGATTCGATCCCTGGACCGAGGTCAGGCAAGCTGATCACTAGACAGAATGGACGACTAAATAAATATAGTTGTGTATAAAATTGAGTATAGAAATCAATTCAGTTTTGATAATTTGATATATTTGACTTTACTTTACTTCGAAGGTTAAGGAAATGGAATTAATATTAGAATTTCACATATTCTTTTTGCATTCTAAGCTCAATGATAATTAAAAACACAAGACTTACTTTCCAGCTTTGTATACGTCACCTCCATCCAAAACAAGCAGCTGGCTGTTGTCTTCTTTCAGAATCTGCATGCAGGCTGCCTTGGAGGCTGCCTTGACGCATTCGACGTCGGGCCATAGGCCCTTGGCCTCTGCTGCTTTAGAATACTCTTCACATTTGGCATTCTCTTCGTCAGAGGTGACGCAGAAGGCAGCGTCGCTTTTACAGCCTCGTTGAGGCTTCCGAATAGTATGAATGAAGTCTCCTGAAAATATTAGACAAGAATTGAGTTCCATGCTTTTCATCCCTATGAAAGGTAACTATTTTATGATACTTAAAGTATTTAATTATCATCAAATGGCAACAGTAACAAAAATCAAGGAGTGGAATTGCAGATGGCCCGAAGCTAAAATATAATTTATTGAAGTGTATTGTGTTCTGTTTTTTTTGTGAGTATTCTTCTGTTGCTCTTTGTTTAAGACTTTTATTAATTAATATAATTAATTCATTTCTGGATTGGCTTTGTTCCAAAAGCGGATACACTTCATGATTTTACTAAAACAGCAGCACATACTATAGAAATCCTCTTTTCAATGCATCAATTGATTAAGAGATTTCTAAGCGCATCCATTATCTGGCTGGTATTTTAATTTGCTTTAGTATTTTATTTTACAGAATATAACTCTGTATAATTAACAAATTCTACAAACCAAAGGTAATTTCCCAGAGTGTTTCCAAAACAGTCTTGGAAATTACCTTTGGTTTTTATCGAATGTACCTTGGCTAATTTCCAATAGTAATTTTCAATTGTGATTCCAAAGTAATTTCCTAGAGGGTAGGATACAAAAAAATAAAAAGTTGCTTGTTTAAATTCCTCTAATTTTAAACAAGGTTACAAGCCTATTATGATTAATGTGGTATTTACCTATGTGAATATAATTTGTACTTTTAAATTGTGAAGAAAAGTGCTGAGAAAATACCTTTTTCCATTTTAGGAGAATATAGTTTCTACTACTATTTATTATTTTTCATCTATCATTAAGATTCCTTTTCATCAAATGTATTCAGTAATATTTTTGATTCATAATCTGCAGCCGATGCCAATCTTTCAAATTTATGTTGTATTTTGAACTATTTTGTTATAATCTTTTCATCTGTTAATCGCAATTGTTAATTGAACACTTGGGGTTTCTCGGAAAGCAATCACATTTACAATTTTTGCCATCCAAAAGAGAAAATTTAATCAATCCTTTCAAAGTATCAAGTTTTTTTTAAAGACGTTTAAAAATTAATCAAATATATCATTTTCTGTTTAATAACTTCACTGAAGCCCTTCATGAACAAAGCAGAATTATAAAATTTCTCAGAAACGTTGCGGAAGAAACACATTTTTCAACAAAGTCTCAACAGAAGAATAAGCTCACAAAATTAAGATTAAACGCAAAATGTTCGTTGTTACAATTAGATTTACCCTGAGATCAGAACTAAATTGAGTCTCAAAAATTTTAAGACATATTTTGGAATTCGTAGAAAACAGACACACAATAAAAATTAGCCTTAATAAAATTAAAATTATTCGAACAACAAAATGAATAAAGTGATATTTAGTATTAAAAATATATTGCTGGTCATTAAAAATTCAACTCCAAGAAAACAAAATAAAAAAGCAAAATTTACTTCAGAATGTTTAAATAAAGTTAATTGAATCACTTCCACAGCTGGATATAATGCTACAATTGATCGGAAATTCACACACCAAATGGAAAGAGGCAGCAGGTGTTCCATTACAAATTCGTCTTCTTTCTTTGGTTGATATCAAAATATAACCCAGGGATTAGTGGCGGCATTTCACGATTTTATTTGACACCAATGAGGAATGAATTCAATATTTGTAAGCATGTATATTAATGCTGGAGAAAGAGATTTCACAATGAAAAATAATACAATTTGATTCATTTTGCGAATTTTAAAATAAAAAGTACCAAACTACAACTCCTGTTGTAAGTCAAGTAGGGAGATGGAATTGCAATTTCCTAGTTCTTGTGCATAGTTCATGATGTTATATCATAGATTCATGATTGGTGAATTAACCACTTGCGCTGGGAAAGAATTCATCGACTTATGTAACGGAACAGTAGAGAAAAACTCGTTGTCATATAGAATATCATTATATATGTATATAATGACAACGTACATACCACGTCATTGACGATTCTGTAACAAAAGCGACGAGCGTGACACGTCTTTCAGGCGCAAGTGGTTAAAAATAAATTACCTTCTATTAGAGCCTAGAATGTCTGTTGCCACAGATAATGGAAAACCGAAAATTTTGTTACAATACCATTATAGTCAAGAGGTAGGTCTTCTTTTGATGGTAATACAAATAAAGATAAGTTTTTCTTCTCCCATATTATTTCGAAGATAAGTCTTTTTTCTTCTCAGTACTTCAAAGATAAGTCTTTCTTCTCCTATAGTACTTCGAAGATTTGTCTTTCTTCTTCCATACTGCTTCGAAGATAAGTTTTCAATCTTTTGAGACATGAAAAGGATCTTTTCATGTTTGATTTACAACTGGCTGAAACTATTAGCACTGTCAAAACAATTTGAACATTAATGTTATTAGAGGAAATGTATTTTTGTAGATATTTTTCCTCTCAGAAATTTCAAACTACTTTTAAAACAGCATTTTTTTTGTCTGCAGATTTTATCTTTGAATGAAACAGCCATAGTCACAAAGCAGATCTTCTCTCGGCAAATAATAGAAATTACTTGAAGTTGAAACATTTTGTATATCTTGGTGTATATCTGCTGACGCTGGTGAAATAGAATAATATTAGAACTTAGTTTTTCGTGTCCTCCCAAAGCAATTTCTCGATGTGTACAAAAAACTGCAGTTTCACAGTCTTCTGCAAATATTTGTTGTTTTCATCAACCACTTTCAAGTATTGCTTATCTTACTGTTCACGTCAATTTTAATAGAGAAAGAAAATTTCTCCTTTCAATACAATGGTCAGACATGTAGTTTTCATTCAATCATCAGACATCCAGATTCGTGGATTGGTCAAGAAAAACGTAATCAGCAAAGAAGAATAGTATTATCACTGAAATGTCAAAATAACGTTTTCATATCCCATTTCAAATATACGACTCTTCATTTTATTCACCCATAAATTTAAGAGTGCAGTCCCCCACCCAACCTTACGCGCTCCTTCTTTCCAACCCATGAACAACATTATTTGTGAGTTAAGACAAAAACTCTGGAAATAACAAGTAACACGTGAGCGAGTATCGTTCCGTTTAAATACAATCACCAAATAACACCTTAAGGTAAAAACGGAGAAAAGAGAGCAGAATTTTATAGACAGCTATGTCTTATGCAGGCATGTTTACCAAGTGACTACGGAATTGGAGTCCCTTCCAAATCCTTATACCGAATGCAAAATAAATATGTTGATGCACATGGCAACAGCTTAGCAGCTTCTCTTCAAATCTCGTAGGTATCTTGTAGATATAAATGCGAGTTGGCGAAAAATTCGATGCCACCTCATTCGAAAGTCCATCTTCGTTGTTAACCATCTCAAATACCAGTGAAGGTGGTATAAGAACTTAAAAATTGACTTCTTGGGATTATTTCATTATACTTCAATTGACATCCAATGGTTGGTATAGCATTGATTGTCTTGCTGCAGACGATATTCGTTGCAATACGGTTGCAAATTGCTCCATCAGTGACATACTCACAATATACTCGTGAATGATGGTGGGACGAGATCTCAATCTCATCCATCTGTAAATCAATCACTCTTGCCTACATCGGTTCTACATTTGCATGATTGTTGCTTAGTTACCACACATGATGACCGATTTCCGGGAAAGATAATCCTCAACCTTTGTTTGAAGCTAATCTTCCTTGCTTGAACTTATAAATATCTTTAAAGACACATTTCTACAAATTCTTCTATTTGGTAGAAACTTCAGACTACAAAATCAATGAATCTTCTGCTTTGCTACACGCGGGAAGAATGTGGGGTTGCGCTGAAATTATACCTCATCGATATCTACAAATGGTTCAAATGTCATGCATTTTAGATTGTTTTTTCTTGATGTTGAATTTCCAAAGGCCAGCAGTGTAGGTAATTGTGAAAAAATATTTCCTTCTTACCTAAGTAAGCAGCATAATTTCGCCTGTCTAGGTTTACCGGTCTCAGACCAGAGACTTTGGGGTGAGAAAGGAACACTTTGTGGTACCATTCAGGTGTCCTAACTTGAGGAACAGAATACATTGACTGTGTCTGAAGCAGTATGCCCACAAGTCTTTCCTCTTCTTCAGGATCATCTATGAAAAAGGAAAAGTTGTTATCTGATGTGGAATAAGTATTAAAATGTTTCAATTGCACTTATAAACCTACACGATTCTATTTCAATAGCAAAATCGGACACGTCTCAGGTCACCAAAGATATTTCTCAAGTTTTCACAATGTTAAATTGTAACTAAAAGTATTTTCAATTTCAAGAAATGATACTTAATCAAAAATTATTTATCTAATCAGATGATAGTAAACTAGACTTATAAGAAATACATCAAAATTTATAAATAGTTTTCGTATATTATACTCATAAAAATTTTTTATTCAAATTTACCACCAGAAGAAGCTATAATGATTCCTATTATAAGAAGTATTTTTCCATTGAAAGTTTTACCCTTTATAGAATTACCTGGAATAAAATTATTTATAACGATTAGACAATGCTCTTCTCGTAAATTATTAAGATTGATGGCTTTCTTGCCACATCATATAGTTGGCCTTATTAGTTGTTGTTGTTACTTATGACACTTGCCGAAGCTTAACTCGAAGTCAAAAAATGCGTCTTCAATTTTTGAATAAAACATCCTCATTTCAAAGGGGAAATATGGCTTAGGCTCATAGATGGTAGCACCAGCTGAATCTTACAATTTAGAGAAGGAAGCCAGAGAGGGCCCATAGCCTGGCTCCAATCACTCCCAGAAGTATTAGTTTGAAATGGGAACATAAAGGACATTTCGATCACGATATATTTTACGTGGCCCAGTCATCATTAGTGAACACGACGGATCTTCTATAAACCGGGATTCGAACTCACTATCTTCTGGTAACAAAAACGACGTCCTAAACAACCAGGCCACTGCGGTCCACGGACTTATTACTTGTTGTTGTTGTTAATGACACTTGGCGACGCCAAGCCCGCCCGTCACAGAGACTAGGCGAATGAAGTCAGAGAGGGAGCGTCTTCCGTTTTAATAGAGCACCCTCATTCGAAGGTGGAAGTACAACTTTCGGCTCATAGATGGCAGCACCACCTGAAACTTCCAGTTTAGAGATTGAAACCAGTGAAGCTCCAAAGCCTGGCTCCAACCACCCCCAGAGATATTAATTTGTTATGGGAACATGGAGGACATTGCGACCCGACGGATTTAACGTGCCCCATTAGTGAACACGACGGATCTTCGATAAACCGGGATTCGAACTCACTATCTTCCGGTAACAAGAACGACCTCCTAACCAACCAGGCCACTGCGGTTCTCGGACTTATTAGTAGTTGGTATATTCGAATTATGTTTTGAAGATGATATTTCTGAACAAAATTCACTGAAACAATACCTCATCACCACTGAATAGCTCCTCATGCTTCGTAAGTCACAAAGATTGAAATTTAAACTGAGTGAATTTCGTTCAATTATTGTAATTTGTCAGAAATGCAAGTATATTTACTCCTTGAATAATATTTGTCTGGTTATCTTTTTTTTCCGAGTATTTTTCAATTAAAAGTTACCAGTGATATAGGGGTATAAATAAAAATTTATTATGAAATGAACATGTCGGATCTAAGCCGGGATTCGAACTCACTACTTTCCGTTAACAAGAACGATGCTCTAATCAGCCAGCTCTAATAACCCCAGTGGCCTCTTTTATGTATAGTGTTAACAATTGCACAAATTTCGGTCACATTGATGTAATGTGTTATTATAAGTATATTTAATGATAAACCTGAATTATATTTAACTGCTTTTTATTAATTATTATTTATTTATCTATTTATTATTATTATTATTTTTTTTTTTTGCTCTTTCTAAAGTTACTCTTGAGGCAATGGTGAATTTGACCTTTTGCATGCACTTTAACTTATTCGAAATGTTAAGTTTTTTTGTAATTTTTTCGTATTAAATTTATATTTTTGAAATTGTCTTCCTTACAACTAACGCTGGTTTTAAATTATCAACTGGATACTTACTTACAATACTTAAAATTTTGTGTTATCCGATCATTTTCATTAATAAAAATTCTATCCGGCGATCATTAAAAAAGTTCTTAAGTTATTCATATATTATGGTATAGAATCTGAAATAAAGACAATAAATTTGTCTAAATAAAGACAAAAAATGTAGAGTTGGGCAATTAAAATTATGTGATATCAATACATGAATTTTATTTTTGACTTCTAAATCCTTTAAAATGAAATTGCCGAGATTTCTACGATGCATATTTATATTTCCTACTTCACATTCTTGAATAATAAGTAAATTATATGACATATTTTTAAACATTGGATCATGATATTGAATGTAATTATTGATATACTTTCACATTGTTCCGGATAAGCTATGATCGAACAAGAGATATTTCACTCGAAAAACAATGTCTTGTCACTAGGCTTCAGTGAATTACGGTGTTTAAATAGACGATAACAAATAGCAGAGAGTTAAACAGTCGAATGTTTCCTTATGAATGTTCATTTTAATTTCTGAATGGACTTTCTAAAAGTAATAAACAAATTTTCATGTTGCAAGAGTTAAAAATCTCCTACGAGTAATAAACATACCTGCGTTTAAAAAAGAATCTTTAGTTTCCTATTGATTAGCAGGAACCGAAATGAAACCCAAGACTTTCCAAACCTATCACGGTGAATCTTAATGTTCTGAGGTTACCAGCTTCATTCTTAAAAACATCTAGAAACTCTAATACATAACCTAAGAATCTAGCAAGTTATCAAAATAGTGACAAAATGGAGAGTTTCTGTAAATATGCATTTCTAAATATAGTGTTTTAAAAGCAATGTATAAGTTTCTATAAATATTTTTTCTGTTTTCAGACACAAAAATAAACTGTCACACCATGGCTATTACTAATAGAGACAAAGTATATTTATTGATAGTTACTTTTTTTCATTTGATAATATCAGTTCTTAAAAATTTTGCAGGTTTAATTAATAAACAAGTTGCTTAAAAAATTATGCACGTAAAATTTTTCAAAAAGTTCCTTTTACTTTCAAAATGTGGAGGAGCTTACGTATAATTTGGAATTTTTCGTAGTATACGAAGCTAAAATCTTGCAAATCTAAACCTTTATAAGGGAAATAAAACTTTAAATAAGTGTACAGACCATCCCTAAAATACTTGTTCGTCGATTTCTTCATTCACACCTACCTATTTATAAGCTACGTTTTTTGGTTAAATCAATCTTAAGTGATTAACATATACGTGTTCAAGAAAATTAAATTTCATACCATTTAGGGAAATTTGGAGGATAACAAATTTTTAACTCATCAAATTCAAAGATAGATAATTTAAAGAACAAATTTTACATGCCTAAGTTGATGCCGCAGTGGCCTCATTGGTTAGGTTGCTCGTTTTCGTTTTCAGGAGGTAGGGAGTTCGAATCCCGACCCAACCGATGATCCATCATGTTCACTCATGGTTTGAGCCCATTAAATGTACCGTAATCACAATGTCCTTTATGTGTAATGATACCTCTGGGGATGGCAGGCCAAATCTTATGCCTGCGTCTAAATTACGATGACGTGCCCATTTTGAAGGCAACAATGACACACTATATAAGTTGCCTTCTTTCCTCTTCTTGTATAGCTAAAAGGTGGAAATCCTATACCAAACGGGCATCAGAAATAAAAAGTCTTAAAGGATTTTTTTTTACAATAAGGATATTTGTTGTATTGGGAAATTAAGCAATGTGTAAAGCAAAATCAAACAGTATTCAACTAGTACGCATATGAACAGCCTACCTCTTTAAAAAGAGCATGGTCTCATAAAAATACCACTTGTAATATTGCAGGTAAAGAAAATAAGAGATTACAATCGATAACCAATAAAAGAATGCCGTACGCAACTTTTGTCCTATTGTACCGAGTTTCAGGATTCGAGTTGATTTAGAGTCGATGTAACAGTCTGTTAAAAATCACAAAATTTTTATTCGTATAAACTCAACAGGCTACTGAAAATTCCAACAATAAAAGTTGCAATCATACCGTTTCAAATTAGCTAACACAGCAGGAAAAACAGCTTCCAATTGCAGAAGTCTTAAATACCTCAGACAGTCAACAGCTTCTATGCTCTAGATTAACATTCAAGACTGATCTCCTTCACACACTCTCTCCATGTTGGGCGGTGGTATTTACTCCTGACTTAGCGTGAAATCTACGAGTTTCGCCAAGCTTCTGAAAAATTCTAGGTTACCTCAGTTAGTATTCGTCCTAGAGTTTCGGTGATGGATTTTTCTAGAAGTATCTATTTCTCGCCAAGTCACCAAATCTTCAAAAATGTTGTTTTTAACGTAGAATACGTCTGAATTGCCCAAATTTTGCCTAAAACTGAGAATTTTCGATATGTCTGAGATATTTAAAAACAAATAAATTTGTAACAATATCAATCCTCAAGTTTAATTTTGCGGTGTCCAAGTTTTATTCAAATTTCAGTACTTATTGTGATTGCAGTAATCAAGTTTTACACTTGTAAATCGTTCAATGATAGTAAAGCAGACACTAACGACTCTGTAGATAATACTTTAGACAAATTTTTCAGACTCGGCATTTTTCTTATTTCATTTTAATTTGTGCATGTTATGATGCATATTGAGTTGGTATTTTTAGCTCCAAAAGTGAGAAACTTAATTCTTGGAATTTAATTTGAGAAATTTATGTCTTTATTTTATGTTCTAAAACAAATTAACCAGTATCCATAAATAGAGCAATCAATGACGGAGCTCAAAAAAATTGTATTTTGTTTGTATTACCGGTTCTGGCGACAAAGGCGTTGGTGGGGCGAGCGCCCCAGATGCAGGGTTCTGTGTCCAGGACACTTTTCCGCCCTCCTTCAAAGCACAAGATCTCTGCTTCTTCCGCAAACTCCGGATGTTTCTCCAAGTATTCCCTAGCAGAAAAAGACAAACAGTTCATTTATCACAATGATATAGTATGCGAAATCATTCTATTCATTCACCACTTAGATGTCTTATGTGTAGAAGGCCTCATGTTCAAATCCAACTATTACTGAACAGGGAAAAACGATGTCACATGTTTGATTTATGTATAAAATCTATTGGAGTACATATTTTGATACTTCTTCGTAAACAGCATAATACCCTAACGCAGAGTTCCCCAAACTTTTTTGTGTCGTAGACCCCTTGACATGTTTTTCCGTGTTGGGTAGACCCCCTACTTACCTGATATTGATTTCCTGTAAATTTCTAACTGTAGTGAAGTTTAGTGTTAAAAACGTAAAGTAAAAACACATGTTAATTTATACATTTATAAATTGAATTTAAATTAAAACTACTTAAAATAAAA
>JAPDSC010040094.1:0-17469 GCA_026290005.1 Latrodectus geometricus
TTTTTTTATGGTTGATTAGATTTGACAACAGCAAAAAAATCGGCTATAGAATATTTAGATCATCTTTTAGGTTCAATGAAAAGGTATATGGTTTGTTGCTTTAAATGTTTGAAATCTGAGTTTCTTCTTCAAAAGATAGACATGCAGGATCATCTGAGGTAAAATAACCTTTGCAGTTAACGCAATATGAACCGTTAGCAGGATGAGGATTACTATTGTGATGTGAGCCACAAAATCTGCACAAAGTTGATTGTATTTGATATTTCTTAGCTACATATGTAAATTTTAATCCCACTTCACACTGACGAAGTTTGTCAGCAAAATCCTCAAATTGACCATAGGTAAAAGCACTTTAATTTGGAATCGGATTTTATACCCGTATACTGAGATAGTTTCAGAAAGCTCATAGAATTCCTTTTCATTGAAACACCTGATTTGAGATACAATAAGGGCCTTATAAGAACATATTAATGGTGAATTCATTCAATAATATAACCAAGCTATTTTTGTTGAAATAAGATCTCTCAAGAACAACTCATTAAGGAAAACTCTCCTAATAATCTCAGGAACACTTAAGAACAACTCTCTTAAATATCTCAGAACTCTCGAGAATAACTCTCTTAGTAAATAAGAACTCTCAATAATTTCTTCTCATCATTAAAGAAACGCAAAATTCTTTCATAAAATAATAAAACCAAATTATTTTTATTGAAAACATTGAACACTTGAATTTCAGAAAGAAATATTTGTTAATGGTTATGGAATCTCTTAATTTATTATGAATTAAATACATAAATTACTAACTGGAATAAAGTTAAAATGGAAAGCCATTTTACTTTTAGTAAAAGAAGTTAAGAAAGGTTTTCTGAATGATAAATACTTTTTCCAAAAAAGTGCAAGCAGAAGTTGACTTGAGAGCTTTGATCTATAACTTTAAGGAAATTCAATTGTTTGTATTTTAAAATCCTTAATAAGTATTAAAATTTCAACACATAACAGTCGACATTTAAAAGATTATATTTAAATAACTGCATCAAATTAGACATTTATAAATTTTCATTATTAATATAAATACAATAATGTGATAAATTAAAATACAAATAAAAACATTTATACCACACATTGAATGCATATCCCCTACTAAACAAAACGAATTACGAAAGGTTTTGTATGTAACTTGTAAATATTAAGAAAATACTCTTGTCACTCTTAGAGGAAAATTTACACAATTCTAAAAACTGCTTTGTTATTAAAATAAAGCTATGAATTGCATAATTTAATATTTGATAAACTTCATTGAATTTTTGCTTTTAAATGTTCTATCATAAATGTTCAATTCACAAATTAAAATAAAATTTACGAGTATTTATTGTATTTATTGCACAAAATATTCTTTTAAGAAAAATGTGTTCTGAAAGGATTCATATGGAGATAATGATCAAAATAATTGCATCATTTCCTATTGTTCATTCTTTCTACTGTAGGATTTCTGATAAACACATTTTTAATGTAATTTTATCTCCTATATCACGTGAAGACAGTGAGTGAAGCTTTTTTGATTCTATTGCTTCTAAAATGAAGAGCATAATATTTGTGTTTTAATATGGTTATTTCTACCATTTGTTGTGATGGTAAGAAACAGGTTTTGTCCATCGAAAAGTGCATATTATAATTTTGGTTAGTTTTGTAAGAAGTAAAAAATAACAAATTATACAATTCTCCTTATTTCAAAACAAATTTTCTCATTATTTTTGCAGCGATAAAGTTGTCAAACGTGTTCACAAAAGTATGATTCGTGAGCAATACTATTTTCTTGCATGAAATTTTCTTTTGTATAAAATTTTCTTTTATATAAATACAGGTATAAAAATTTATATAAAAATTTAACCGATATTTTGAAAAACAAAGAAATGAATATAATTTGAGGGCATTAACTTCTTTTAATATCAAATAAACAAATAATTCCACACACCTTTTATACAATAAGAAATGCATTTAGAAAAAGAGAAAATGTTGTGGTTTTAAGCTTAATGCTTTTGATTCTCATTACAGAAATGTGTGAATTCTTTCACAAAGATTTGATTTTAAAATAAGCTTAAGAGAATAAATGCTAAATTTTTATTTCTATAGAAAATTTCTTCGCACACTTAAGTTTCAGCAAAACTCATATTTTTCAAAAAAGAGAGATGTATAACCATGAGATTATGTGATGTGATGGACAGTGTCAATCTATATATGCATAGTTGTGTAGGCGAGTTCTGACCACTTTTTAAGGTTACGGTTATATGTTCAGGATTAGAAATCTTAGGAATTAATGTGAAGAGAGATAATTTTCATAACTGTAAAAAGAGAGTCTACCAATTTAGAGATTGTTACTATTAATAAAAAATGTTTCTTGATTAACCCTTTCTAACAAAATCCAAATGTATTCAATTAACTTCATCAACTGGAAAATTTAAAATGCCAGGCAACCAAAAGGAATTGTTACCTTTATCACATGGTAAGATGTGTTGCTCTACAGGAAAAACTTTTCTTGATAAAATAATGGAGTTCCACAGGCATTTGTATAGGGTCACCAAGTACCAAGACCTTCGGAACTCCTTTTACGTTATGTTTTATTAAACCAGAACTATGCCAAACCATGTAAGACATTTTACAATCCTATAGGAATACTTATACATGTGTATACTCTATGGTGCAGGTGAGTCCCAGATTAAGGTGCAGTATGTCCTAAGATTAACTGTTTGGATTAAACACAGAGCACCCAACTCCTTGTAATTTGATGATGTGCTTGTCTGTAGCTTTTTTTGTGTAATTCTTAATCCATTCAAGTTATATGAAGTTCTTTTTCCCACCCAATTGACACCAGTGGACGCTTCCGATTAATGTAAACACATCGCTAACACACATGAGAAATTTGTTGGGTATTTATAAATTTGTCAATATACAAGTATAAGACATTAAAATTTATTTTGGTCGTTATCAGATAATTTCTTACCCTTCTTATATATTTTTTGCAAATATTGAAATTTGATTATTTTAACAAAAATATATCATATCATACTCTATAAATACTCATATCTTCTACAAAATATTTTGTAAGCTGAATTTTTGATCTAATAAAATTCACAAATTCAATAATTGTATTACAACGAACTATAAATGAAGATACGAAGTCTGTATACTGAATTGGTTGTATCTGAAAATAACCCATCGTTTACAATGCGATAATCTTATAAATCTGTTTACATGACTCCCCCAGAACTGATATATTTACTGGAATTTCCTTAGAAGTTCAAGAACGAATAATATTCAGCTATGCCTCAATTATTTATCAGAACTGCATGTTCTATATTTATAAACTATACAAATAGCTTCCTATTCCTCATAAGAAATCAAGACAGTTACCAAATACTCCTTAAATTGCTATGACCTTGGTGGCAGCCTTATGGATGGTTAATGTAACTCTTTGAGTTGTATTCTGCCTTTTGGGTTAAAAATGAAGAATTTTTTTAGAGTTAATTTGAAGAGATTTTCTCCGTAATTAAAAAAGGAACATCTGGCTATTGGGGCTTGTTTTCAGAAATGGAACATTTTTCTCGAATACCATTTCTCAAATAATTCAAAGTATCTAAAATCGAGTCGAATTCTGATAATATATAATGATAGACCATCTGTTGAAAAATTCTGTATAATTGTCTAACAAATAAAAAATTTCTATTGGTGGATAGCATGAAATGTTGTCGCCAAGAAAGACCTTTTGTGAACTTTATAAATGTTTGCACATATTTGCACATGCCATCAAGCAGTAGAAACATTTTATATTGTTTTGTAGCTTGTTCTTAGTAAAGCGAAAGAAGTATTATATATCTTGTGAAAATATTTTGCAATATTATAGGCAATACCATAAAACACTGGTGTCTATTAAACAATAATTATTTATTGAGTTTTATCATCAGCCTACATGAAATGATTTGAAGACAATTTCGATGGCAAATTTCCATAAGTAAGTTCATAAAAGCCATAAAGGTATATTTGTTGTTGGTCTTATATTTATGTTAAATAGAATCTCAAGCAAAAGCAAATTTTCAATTAATAAATTCGAAATAAGGGAAAAAGTTAAGTACATAAAATCAAAACCAAATTCAAAATCAGAAATAATAAATATAGTACAAATTTAGAAAATAACTATTTTTATTTACTTAGTAAAATCAACATAGAAATTTTTTTCATAAAATTAGTTTAAACAAACATGATTAATTGAGAATCGCGAAATAAAAATTTGTATTTTTTATCTCTTAAAATGCATCTTGAATTACATACATATACTCTTAGATTGTTTAAACATAATACAATATTAAAGAACAAAATTTTTACATTTTCAATAAAGATGTAATTATTGAATAATACATAGTATAAGATTAATATTCTTAATTAGACAAGCAAAAGTTTTTCATATTTAAAATAACTGCATAAGCTAACAATATGTAATTAAATTTTTCAAAAAAATTTTCTCGTTAAATAATATTATTCATTTTCTTGAATCAATTTGTACACAATTTCTGAATTTAACCAATGAATCGAATACATGATCGTACATATATTTGCAAAGAATGAAGCTTTATACAAATTACGAAAATTTTTGTTCAGTATAAAGGTCTAAAATTAAAATTTTTTAACATTTTCTACATAAAGTTATAAAACAAGTCACATATGTAGTACTATTTCTGACTTCATTTAAATAATTGGATTACCAAATATACCGAAAATTGTGCACACTAGTAAAATTAATTTACAATAATATATGCATATCATGTTGAAATAATTTAAAAATTTGAATCTCCTATTGAGAAATATTACATTCATAAAAAAGAAGAGATAAAAATAACCATTAATAAAGCAAAAAATTAATTCCTTATTAAAATGAAGCAAGACGTGTTTGAATCAAGATGTGTGAATTGCGGATTTTGTTGAACTCGATTTTAGATACTTTGAATAATTGCTTTTAAGATTAAAAAACATTTCTATAGCTTTTTCTTTTCCTCCATTTCATGCATAAATTTCCTTCTACAGTCTCAGGCTAAATTGTTATTTCAAACTACTCCGAAATATTATTTTTCGTTTTAGTTTTGTAAAATGTGTTCAGAAAATAAAGAGTGAAGAAGATTTATTTTTCTGTCTGGACTCTGGATACCTATTCAAGACATAAATAAAAATTTTAGTCAAATTTTTGATGATATTTATTTTGGAAATGAATTTCAAATATCATGTATAATAAAATCTATGAATGTAAGAACAATCTTTATTTATATCCCTAAATATTATATTAAATTTATTAATTATTTTATATTGCTGGAGCTCCGTGCGTTGAAGACTTGTCCATATGACAAACACTCTAAGTCGTCCAAAGTTCTTTTGTTGGTGTCGAATGGGTATGGAGAGAAGGGTGCCTGCTCAGATGGGATGTCTTCACTTGACAGTAGTTCAGAATTACGAAGTGATTGATGATAAGGGAGTATTCATGCCTATTAAACATTGGTACAGTATGAAGCTAACCTGCACGCATATGTATTTTGATGACAACTTGTATGGAAATGAAATAAAATATTTCATTTTTTAAGATATAGCAATTATTAAAATGCACAAATGCAGATAATATATCACTAATTATGATATTGTTTTTGAAGAATGTAAAATTATTTAAAATTTCAAACCATATCACATAGTTATATCACAAAAATGATAATTCCTAATACTTGTAAATTCATAATTATTTTAAATATATGAATAATCATAAAATGAACAATTAATTCATACCATTCAATTCATTTAAGCCTACCATTCCTATCCAGTAAATCTTTCAAAATTATAGAAAGAAATGAAAAAAGTAAGAAGGAATGTTTTAAGTTTTTATTTTTCTGCAAAATAATCATACATTGATAAAATTATATTCATTTAAATTCATACAAAAAAATTTCAAAGTAAATCATTTAAACAACTTAAAAAATTATACAAATATATTGCAGAAATCAATTGCATTAATAATTTTAATTTGGAAAATATTTTTCATAAATGTAAAATAGAATTATGAAATTTTAATACGAAACGATATCCAAACTTAACAAATTTATTTTGATATAAATTAAGTAAATATTTTGAAGTGATTACAGTCACATTTAAACTTAAAGAATTTATTGAGGTAAAAGATCTATGATAATATTTGTATATAGTTGAAGGAGAATATTAATCAATAATTACTAAATCACTTCAATTCTATACCTTATCAAACTTTAGGATTTTCAACTAGTTAAGTATTATACTAGTTCATATTAGTCATTAATCTATCCATACATCCGTTTATACATTTTTATTTGCTTTTCAGTTTTTAATGTTTTTCAGTATTTTGAAATAATCATGCGTTTTTTATCATTATATTAAAACGTCAGCAATGCTAACATACTTAAAATTGTTATTTTAATTATTCAAATTTAAGCAAGGTAAATGAAGTTTATATATTATCATTCAGTTAATAATAAACATATTTTTATTATTTGAAAATAATTATTTTGTTTGAAATAAGTAAACCAAGGTATGAATTGCAAAATTATAAACAAAAGAATCATATTTTCATGTTACCTGTTTGTAACATGAAAATATGTGTTAAAGAAATACTATCTCGTATACTATTTGTCACTGAGACCCATTATATTGTACCATTATATAACCAAACGGTTGATTGTCTGTATATATTTTGAAATAATGCAATTTAATGTAATATAGTAAATTATTCCAATTTACCTCAAGCAACCAAATAGTTATCAAATAAGAAAATACATCATTTAAAATAATTCTTAGAAACATAATGAATATATTAAACACTTGTATATATTCTACGTTACTACTTGTAAGTAAACAAAATAGGCACAGAATATTTTTTACTAGTAAGAAAACTGTATTTATACAACTTAACTAACAACTTATCATACAAGTCATGTTAAGTTAAGTAACTTAACAACTTATTAAAATAAAATACTGGTAAATTTTTATACTTCAAATTCATAATGTCGATAAAATTTTATGAAGTCATTAAAAATTTCAAAATGACCAATAATTATACAAATTAAAATGTTTTTTCAAATAATTCATTTTCATAGCATTAAACTTTATTAAATATTTTCTTCCAGCATACTTAAATAGAAAAATTGCTATTTTTAGTTTGTAAACGAATTTTCGAAACTTCTAAATATGAAATTAGTGAGACTTTAATTTAGTATACATATTCTCAAGTTAAAACTCAATAATTAATATTATAAAATTACAAAAATTCATAAATTTTATACTTCTTTCAAGAATATACAAATAGAAAAAAATAAATTCATAAATAATGTCAAAATTCAATGAATTAAACAAACCAAAGTTTTAGAAATTTTAGGACTTTAATTTGAAAAATAAATTTTGGCTGGCTATATGAATTTAACTTTATTTTGAAACCAGAAAATGTTATCACAAAATTCATGAATTTAATACTATTTACTTTTCAGTTTCCACGAAGAAGTATTTCAATTTTATTTAATTTCAAACCTTTTCCCTCTACATGTTTATGAAATAGATTTCATTCTATTTTTATCTAAGCGTTGCAAAGTAATTCAAAGCAAGAAAAATTAATGCATCATTTTCCTTTTAAGAAATGAAAATTTAATACTTAGAAGCTTTCTAGGAACTCATTATTGAAGCATTAGTAATTTAATATAAACTTAATGAATAAAGTTTTCGAAATCTTGGAAACATATTTTTCAACTAAAAAAATCTTAATTTTATCAGAAAATATGTTTTATATACCTATTTTCATTTCTTATTTTCAGTTCAAACAAATATGACTAAGTCAAAGAAGTAAATATATTTATATATATTTAGATCCTATACTAATTCATACTTTAATTTGTATAAATATTATTTTAAATTTTCTTAAACATAGTTTGATGACAAAGAAAGAGAAATTTTTATTCTGTTACATTTTATTAAAATTTTAGTAATTAAATTTATTTATCATATAAGATTAATTATGTGTGCTATTTGAATCAGCGTAAGAAAAAAATACTGAAATTTCTTATGAAACAGAAAGGGTCAGATGAAAAAATGACAAAAAAGTATCTTATGAAATAAAATAAATCATTTTGCATGCAAAATGACTATGTGTTTGTTTATTGTGTGTGAGTGTGTACCTAAACAAAAACTAAATATATAAAATTCCAATAAATATTTTATCGTTATCCATCTTTTTGAAAAGATGTCACTCTATAAATCTTTATAACATTTATTAAATATTTCACTATAATTTAATTCTAAAAATCAACCACTCTAAAGAAATCTATATTTTTGCTGGAGAGAAAAGAAAGCACCCAGAAGAATACTCAGCTAAACAGCCCCGAGCTCCCAACACAGCAGTTTAGCAGATGGTTCCAGAACCACCACTGAGTTGTGGTTCTGTCTTACCTCCAAAATTTTATTGAAGGAACGTAAAAAACATAAATTAACAATAATACAATTAATGAAATCATACAATGGATTGGTTATTCAACGTCGGCTACACAAAATATGAAACAACAGAAAATGATTGTTTAGTATATTTCAAATCGAAAAACAATAAACATGGTAATATAAGTCAAGAGATGAACTTAAACATAAGTGAGGCAGATATAAAATGGTAAACTATAGAATTGAGTATGTTGTAGTAAGAAAATTCAGAATACAATCTACATAAGGAGAGAGAAAACACAATGGCGATACAAAAGAATTATGTAAAGGAGGCAGTTGAAAATACTATTTAGAAAAATGCAATTAAAGATAGTAAGAAAAATGAAACCTACAAAAAAAAATAAAATGGAAAAATTATATTGAGATGAAACAATGAGTAAATGAAGTATTAAGCATAGTATTTAAACAATATAAATAAGAAATGAGAATGGGTGATAAATGGAATATGGACATGTATAACATCAAATACTAAGTGAATATCAAGGGAATGAGAGAAAATTAAGATATTCAAACAGAATACACTGATAAACATGCAAAATAAACAGTACATATGAAACTAAAACAGACATAAAGTTGTTAGAGTTACAAAATTAAAATTAAAGAAATTTAAAGCAATGCACAATAGAATTGTAATGAATTAATTGTGCAAGACACTTGTAAATGAAAGAAAATGCACAAGAAGAGAGACGATTGTTAAAATTGACTAAAAGAGTGAAATGGATAATTGATAAAAATAGGAAACATTTACTATTCATCTTCCAGAGACAGTTAACCATTAAAATCATTGGAAAAGGATTATTGCACATTATTTTAGGATGTATTGCTTAATATTCTTCTAAATTGGTTTTTATTAACTTTATTCATAATTGTATTTCTTCTGTACATGAATACGATTTTAATCCCTTAATTGTTTATCATATTGAAAAAGCACTTAAGTTGATCTACAGTTTCTGACATGGAAAAAATAACTCTAGCATTAGTGTTTTCACCAGACTAGCTTATCTAGCAACTAAAGTAATTACAAGGAAGATTTACCTAAAATGGATTTAGAAAGACTAAAATTTAGACCCTGTTTTTTAAGGTAGAAGAATATTTGTTTCAAATGAGTCGAATATAGTTTTTCTCATTTACGAATGCGATTAAGATATTACTGAAATAAGAGACACTAGAGAAAGTATATGGCTAAATCAAAGAATACCTTGAAAAATTTAAATAAACAAAATGGGGTATTTACTGCAGTTTTGATAACATCCTGGATTAAAAATTATTT
Source organism: Latrodectus geometricus (assembly GCA_026290005.1). Taxonomy (NCBI): domain Eukaryota; kingdom Metazoa; phylum Arthropoda; class Arachnida; order Araneae; family Theridiidae; genus Latrodectus; species Latrodectus geometricus. Next base: position 9,806 of record JAPDSC010040094.1, read on the forward strand.
GTAATAGACCCTATTTAATTCAAAAACTGATTTTGCATTTGATTACAAATTTCTATGTATGGTACACTAGAAATGACGGCCTTGACAATATCATAAGAAAGTTTGAGTATCATACAAATAAAAATATCACGCTAGAGATTTTTAACTAAAGTCTGCAATACAATTATTTATTAAAACCATTTAAAGTGAGGCAGTTAATATTTCTACATAAAAAATATAATGCTATAAAAGCTATATCTTTTTATTGATCAATCTGTCTTTTTCTAACAATAAGAAATGTAATTGAGAAACTATTAATACTTTATTCCTGAGACATGCCCTACAAAAATATAGAACTCTACAAGAAAGACAACTCAACTTTAAATCTAATTTAGCTATTAAATATGCTCTTAATACTATAACAAAAAGATTTAAGAAAGTTAGAAAGACCATATTACCCTGCAATGTAAATACTTGAACAATATGTAATATGAGGCTTTTCAACCAAATGTAATATGTAAATGTAATATGAGGGGCTTTTCAACCAAAGTGCATCAATTACATTTTGAATATAGTATTTAAAAAGGAATTGATACACTTTGGTTGAAAAGCCTCATACAGGCTCTATAAAAAAAAGTTTGAACTTTCTAACGTTATTAAAAGCATCTATAATTTCCTACGTGAAAATAATTGATAGATCTTGATGATACAGCAATTATCAAAATAAATTGTGCCTGACTACAGTGATCCATTGGAAACCCAATGCATTTTAGTCTCTATTTCAATTCAGTTATACTCATTTATTAGCCAAACAGCACAAAAATAGCTGTGTTCGCTGATAATTACTGTGCTAGTAGTCAAGGGCCACACAAAAAAAGCATTGAATTCAAATTGCATTATCTCACTAATTACATTTGCCACTAAATGCCAAGATCTAAATGTAACAATATCAGCTATAAAATTTACATTTTTGATTATAGAAAAGAAAAATAAGGCATTAAGGTATATCCCTAAAATAACACTATAGGATATTCACACCTTCGATGCTCAAAAATTCTTGTCTACTTTAGGTATAGTTTTTGATCCGAAACTATCAGTCCCAGAAATTTTGCATAAAATTTAGACTAAAATTATACCAGTAACTAACATCCTTCAAAGAATTACTAGACTAAATAGGAAATTGAAAGTAAAATATCAAAAACATTCCACACATCATTAAAAGAAAAGTTAGTGTTTCGTTATTGTTTAATGAGAGTATCTCACATTGCATAATGGAAACTAGACATTCTCACAAGCATCCAAATCTACTATTTACTTAAAGTATATTCGAAACTGTATCAACATCAGCAGTCTGTGCTTAAGACATTAATTCAACTAGGTCATTGAAAATCGAACTTTTAAATTGAAACTTTTTCATCGCAATAAGTGCAGCTATAAATAAGAACAGTACTGTTTTTCATCCACATAATTATTAACAAATAATTCATAAGGTCTCTAGTTATACAACTCTTGGACTTAAAAATCTACGCCTCTGCAGCCGTCAAAGGACAAACAACAAAAATATGATTCCAATAAATTTTATTCAAACTAATATACATAAACTAGTATATACAAATAGATCGAAGCTGGATTTCGCAGCAGGAGCAGGTTTCGTAGCATTCCAACCTAATGTAAACATTCGCTCACAAATATTCTGACTTGGACCTTCAAACTCAATATTCGAAGCTGAAGAATAAGCTTTTTAAGCCTTATATAATTTTGAAACTACAGTTAGAATTTTTTTCTTATAGTCTATCAGTGTGATACAGAATAATCTTGAAATCATCAACAAAATACAATCTACACCAGATAAAATCATACTCATCTGCAAATATAATAGATTAAAGTTCATAAAGGCGTAGCAAGAAATGAGATATCCGAACAACAAGCTAAATATAGCTGCAATAATCGAAAACAAACCATAAATTATCCTTCAAACTGCTGGATAACATATTAAATTCTTACCTCATAAAACATGGTTGAGACAAATTCAAAATAACTGGAAACACTCCCAAGAAGGAAGAAATAACTATTCTATATTCAATACCATAATATTCATCACATTATCAAGTCATTTTCACAATATTTCATATAAGCAAATTTACGCATAACTTTCATAAAATTGGAAAAATAGAGTCTAACTTATTCAAATGCTGTGAGAAAGAAGGAACAATATTAAGTCATACTGAAAGTTGCAAACTAACTGAATAATATCATATGAAAAGGCACTCACAATCAACGGATCAACGCTATTTAATGTTTTGCAGGGAGAAAGAAGTAAATGATGTGTTGAACGTTACAAACTAACTAAATATCACTTAGAAAAGGAGCTTACAATAAACCAATAAAGACTCTTTCCTTACAGGAACTAATGTTTTAAGAACTTTGTCATCTGATCTATGAGTTTTGAAGTTGTGAATAATTCTACAAAAACATAGAGATTACTAAAAAGTTAGAAGTAACAATAATCATTGAAACTAAAATCCTCTTTATTGATAAGTAAATTTCCTTATAATAAACATACCTATTTTAAATTTTTTTCCACCATAATTAAATAGTTCTATTTCTAATTAAAGAATTAATTTTAAAATACTACATTGTAGTTATTTCCAAAAATGCGTTGCATTTTATATTACTGAAAATTTGATTCAATATATTTAAACACAAATTAGGTGTTTTAATATAAATTATAAAAAAAGCTATCTCATAAAATCTGATGTTTTTAAGAGTATCCACCTAAAGAAACCGGTCGCCATGAATGATGCCAAAAATCATACAGAAATGCCGAGGCAATTTGTAGAACTTTATGGATGACACGTTGAAAAAATTTGAAAAGATGAAAAACGAGGCTGAAGGAAATTTATACAAGAAATTTGAACAAAAAATAAATTGTTTCTGATTGATATAGATTCCACTTTAATTTGAATAAAAATGCATGAATTTAAAAAAAAATTTTTTTGAATGTGAACAAAGAATCATTACTAAAACCTTAAAATTTGTCAAATTACTCCACACACTTTAAAAGAGAGAATCATATTCTACAGTTAAAAAAACTGCAGTTTTTGACAACCCGAAAAAAATGAAAGTATAATCTTCATTTCGCAAAATGCAAATTTTATCCTTGATTGCGTTAAAGAAAAATTTTATTTAATATTAGTAATTCAAAATAAAAAAAAATTTCAAAGAACCTTCAACGTATTAGAAACATATTCGTAGGATAATTGTTTTTAGTTTTCCAAAAAATGTCTCAATTAAAAAATATTTGTAGATATTTATCAGTCATCATCATTTAAAATATAAGTTTTTATGAAGTGTTTAACCCTTCTTATTAAAAGAATTAATTTTCTTTAGATGAGGATAAAATGAAAATGGGTAAGAATAAGAGAAATAACGAATATATTTAATTATTTATACTTGAACTTCGCATTTCTTTTGAATATATGACTTCCTTTTCATAATAGAATGCATGGAATATAATTTTGCAAAATGCAGATTCACTAATTGTATTCAGCATGAAATTTTTAAAATAATATGGAAATCAAATAGACTGTACATAAACAATTTAAATGTAATAAATATTGACATGATTCATTAGTTACTCTTTCAAATCAGGGCCTATTTTTATGAGTTATCGAAAAATCTTTAAAATGAGATGAAAAATTTGCAATAGATGCAAGATTTTTTGCATTAAGCAAGAACAATCTATTTTTAATTTTATTTGTATAAAAATAAACTTCACTGAATATTCCTACAAGGATTTTGATTGAAAAATCAATAATTTCTATTAATAAGTATAAACAATTAAAAGCTTCAGAGAGTCATTGATTCGTTGGAAACATAAATAAACAAAGCGATTATATATCTACTAATTTATTGCGTATCACTTGAAAAACGTTTTCCGCGTGCATCAAATTTATATTTAAAAATAATGGGCTTTAAAGTAAAAAAAATACTATCGTGTGTGTGTGTGTAAATGGTTGGAATTCAAAAGGGAAGTAATGATTTTAATTTTATAACTGTTATATAACTATCATTTTTCAGAAGTTATATCAAAGAATTCAAAATATAAATAATATTATAAATATACTTTAAGAACAGATTATATCATGAAAATTATTTTAATCAAGAAATGCAAACAAATAACGATAAGAGAAACATTCTGTTAATAAAATTTAAAATGAAGTTTGAAATATTCAAAATGTCCAAGAGTGAGTGAAAATAAAATTTAATAGTAAGCAACAGTTTTCTTTATTCATTTACACTTTTTCTTTAATTATTTATTTTTTGAAAATCCACTTGAAGTTTGAAAAAAAGATCACAAATATGATTTCTAATTAAGTTCTGAAATATTATTAAAAATAGTAATCTAATGATGTGTTTGAAAAATAGAAAAAATTGAAGAGAAAAAGAAAACTGTATAATATTGAAAATTATATTTAAAATAATAAATGTGATAATTTTACAGATTAATTATATTTAGTTCCAATTTTGTTGACATTGAAATAAACTGAATAAAAGGAATTATTAAGTTAAAGCTTATAAGTTAACATTTTTTTGAAATTTACTAGGCTCCTTTGTAGTTGGTTAAGGGTTAGAGTGTCAATTAATTATTAGCCAGTCACACACACACACACACACACACACACACACACACACACACACACACTTAAAAGTAAAAATTGATGATTTTTTCAAAATAGCAACATGAATATATGAAATAAAGTGAACTGTGTAAGTAAAGTGAGTACATGAGATAATAATTATACAATAAAGTGAGATGTAATATGTATACATTAATTCTTTATATTGCCTGGCTTTTCACGATATAACTCTCTTTTCAAAGAATAATATAAATATAAATCGTTGAAAGTAATTTAGAATAAAAATTTTTATGTAATTTATTTCTGTTTTATTTAATTCCTGCTATTGACACTCTCTCTATATTTATCTTGTTCAAATTTTCAATTTTTTATAAAATACCCATTATTTTTCTATTCAAGTTCACATTAAATTTTTTGTAATGAATGATAATTGATTCTAATATAAATTTTAGAGTTTTTCAAATATTAGTTTGTTGATTAAATTTAATCAATTAATTTTAAGTTGGACTAAAGTACACTTTTCTGGTGGTGTCATCTATTGGCATCAAAAGTTACTATTTCCATTTTTATATTTTTCACATTCTTATTATCTTATGAATGAGTTTATTACATCTTTTAAAAAATCAATTTCGTGGTTTTGAAATAAATTATCGAGAGAGATGAAAAGCGTCTAAGGGTGTGTGAGATAGGGGAAGAGTGAGAGTTTTTTCCGAGCTTAATTAAAATAAAATTATTTATAAGGAATTTTTCTTCCATGCAGTACAATGAAAAATTTGCTTATACTGACAAAATTGGTAGAGCTTAGAATCTTTATGATTTCGGATCAAACCTCATTGAAGTAATAAAAACAAACAGATTGAATTAACAGTAATAAACTTTTCTTAATAAACAGGCAATGCGAAATTTAATAAAAAGTAAGTAAACAAAGTTGTTCTTTGTTGACTTAAGTAGGAATGGATGTACAAATTTTTTTTATATACTATTTCTTAAATGTTAAGAGTACTAGAATGATTGCTTTACTTAGCTTTATATATGCATGCAATAAAAAATTTTAATAAGTATAATTTTATGAACTTGCATTTAGAATAAAAATATTGCAAGGTTTATAAGTTTAACGATAAAAAACTACAATATGGTAATTTAATTGTTCAGTCAGTGATATTTTATATATAAATTGTTGTAATTTATTAAATTGATTGTAATTTTAATGTATGTAGCTATTCATCATATTGTTCAATTAAACACAGATTAATGCAATTAAAGCTAAATTTTCTAATTTGTAAAGGTATACCTTTTATATATAAAATAAATATGTTACTAGTCTTAAACAATTTTTCAACCAAACATACAGCAATATAGTTGATTCTTCAGAATGCCTAAGAATTATTAGTTTAGATTATTTAACAAAATATATTAATTTTTTTATATTGTTTTTATTGTTACTTCTAACGTATATTTTTGGCCATGTAGGAAAAATAAACTCGAAACTTAAATGTGTAACACGCTTTTAACCATAAAAATCTATGCTTAAGGTGGGAATCGAACCACTTATCAAACTATGTTTTTACAGCTTTTCTGGATAACACCTTTAACCATAATTTAATGTATAGATAATAGTATTTCTTCTTGCAAAATAGTTAAGCAATAAAGTACTCTTCAGAGCGCCCAAAAAGCAGTTTTTGTATTATTTAATAAAGAAAATTATTTTTTTATCACTTCTTTACCAGCGTGGGAGAAATTTACTGGAATTTACATCTTAAAGCACTTTCTTAACCACTGCGAGTATCTATGCTTATGCTGAGAATCAAATCACAAAACAATAATCGATAGCAATAGCTGGTGAAGAAATAATTATTTTATTAACAATTTTAAAATGAAACTGAAAAAATAAGCAATTAATAAAAACGAATTGGTTCAGAAATAAATAGATAAATGATGATTATCAGATTACTGGCTGATTTTTAGAAGTGCAGTATTTTGTTCTATTCATAGCATTTTCACACGTTTCTTATTCTAAAAAATCAAGAAACTTAAAGAATTATTAAACAAGATTGGAAGTTATAATAACAATTTTAATGATAATAAATTTTCAGTAATCATAACATTACTGTATTTTTTTCACGTATTTTAATATTGTATAGATATTCGTTAGATTAGAGAAATGATATATTTACATTCACATATGTTTAGGTCTACTTTACTTTTTCATATATTTTAGATATTTTAGTTCGAAATTGTAAATAGTGACTAAAGAAAAGATTTCTATATAGGTGGTGAGATATTTAAATACAGTTATTTTTTTTTTTTTTTGTCATTTATAAAATAATTGGAGTTAAGGAAAAGGATAGATATATCACTATTTTCTGTATATCTTAGCTTTCTGTATGTTTTTAACAAGGGTCTTTACTTTATATATTAAAACTTCGAAATTTTCTTAATGTGATATTGAATATTTAATCTAGAAATTAATAGAATGTCACTGTAATAATTTATAAATCACCTTAAAATGTTAAATTTCTTAACTTTGTATTCACATTTTTGTAAAAGTATTAACAATGATGAATAATTAGCTTCACTGGTTGATACTGAACACACATAGATGTTATGGATTACACGTGATCTAGCGCATAGGAGATATAGTTTACTACGCAGAATGAGATAACATCACAGATATTGATGACTAACACTGCCTTGTAGGGCTTAGAAACATTTCTACTTTGACGAAACAACGGTCTGCTGCAGATCACTTTTTTTCAAAGGGTGACACTTTATGTGATGTTAAGGATGTGAAGACATCCAAGACTATTTTTGCCTGCAATTTGTTGTGAAATCCTTAATCTTCTTTCCATAAATTCTTGCAAAAAGAAGAAAAAAACACACACACATACTTGAAAAGTCGATGTAGTTTTAAAGAGTTTCATTTCGAGTCTTCAGACCATCATAATCTGCTTTCAGTAGCACTCATTGGCTTAGCAGATGAGTGTAATATACTATTCCGAAGAGTGCTGATAAATCGATAGATTTTGATGAACCCATCTTTAACAG
>JAPDSC010040098.1:1191-14647 GCA_026290005.1 Latrodectus geometricus
ATATGTTATCTAAATTATGAAATGCAAAATTGCTGGAGAGTTATACAATCATAATTTTTTTGCTGTGTACAGAAATGTAGCTATGAGTTTATGTGTTCGTTCATACATGGACAATTAATTTCACTGAGAAATTAATTTTAGTGAAATTAAATTCGCGCATTCATAAAATTACTATGTAAGTATTTTAACAGCAATTTTATACAATGTGAAAAATGGCAGTCGTATACATTTTTCTGAATAATAATTAATTCATTTAAAGAAAAATTTGTAAATAAAAACCATAATTTATTTAAATTTTATATTTTACTTTTTTATATACAACTAATTATAAATGCATTATTAATTCGTTCTTCTTGCCTTGTCTTAATACACATGTATTTGGGGACTAAGGCACCTCTGTTACTATTTATTTATTTTATTCGAAATATAACTTCTAAATTTAACATAAGGAAAGCCGCACCAGTCTGATAGAACTTAGAAATTTCATCGATGGTGTTCGCTTAAGTAATCTACCTTATTCTCTCTTAAACAAAATAATTTTAAAGATTTTCTTTAAAATTATTTTGTTTAAAAGAGAATAAGGTAGATTTTTTAAAGAGAGAATAAGGTAGATTAATAGAGAATAAGGTAGAATGAGGTAGATTTATTAAACAAAATAATTTTAATCATTCATCATACTTCGCTTACAAAAAAAAAAAAAAAAAAAAAAAAAAAAAATCAAGAACAAAAAATTTTCTGCGAATGGGGTAAAAGAAGAAGGAAAATTAGTTTAAAACACCGAATATATATAACAGAACGCTATATTGAACATAAAGCACAAAAACAAAATTGAATGACATAATTTTTAAAAAGATGAGAAAATTGCTTTATAACAAAAATTTAGTTTCGCATACATGACAAAAAACGTAATGTTTGTAAAGATATTTAAAATGATGTACGGTTTCCTCGAGAGCAAGGACTGTTAAGCAATTGCTTTGCATGGATGAGATGAGGTTATAGATACGATTTAAAGAAAATGAGAACTGGAGTCTCCAAGATCTGAACAAGAAAGGAAACTAAGTTCTTACCACAACGGATTACCCGAGAGCGTTTAAAAATGCTTAATCAGAAAAATTCTGGCCACATACGCATATTGGCTGTTATTTTTCAGCTTCAAGTATGTTCTTCATTATTCTTCTGCAAGAAGAATTACGGTTTGCATTTTCATCCATTAAAAAGAAGGTATCAACAATAGCTTAGGTATACGATATGTCATGAGGTCTTTGTATGTTCTCTTCATATTTTTGAGCTACTAAATTACCATTCTAAATAATATGCAAATCCATATGTCTCATTTTGATTCCAGTCGATAAAATCGGCTTGCTTAATCTGTAACGTGATCTTTAAAGAATAAACGTGGTGAAATTTTGACATTTCGAGTGTCTCTTTCTCTCCATACCAAAATACATCTGAAGACTCCAAATGAAATCGGGTCTTATCAATAAAAAAAAATTTAAAAAAAAAAAAAAAAAAAAAAAAAAAAAAACTCTTAACTCCAATAATTTTGTATCTAGTTTCAATGATTAGCAATCAATCATCAATCATACAAGGTGTATTGAAGTTAAAGAAATGTAAACTATTGGTTAGGTGCATTGTTCCACACTCATATATATTGATAAACTACAATATAATGTAATATGATGTAATATCGAAGTTCATATCTAATAACCATGACTTATATACCATAGACTAGTAATTATAACATATAAAACCTTGATTATAGCATTACAGAATTTTTAAAATTATGCTTCATACGTTTAAAGTTATGATTTTCAAAGTTATGCTTCATTTTATAATAAAAAGTTAAGCATTTAAAATGCGTTTTCAGGCACATCTGGTCACGTCTATGACTAAAATGGAAATAAAAACTAATTAGGAAGTAATATAAGAATAAAAACTGAAAATAGTCGATCACATTATTAAATTTATTAAATTATAATTATATGCAGTTATTTACAAAATGTTTGGTTTGACTAGTTTCATTGCTGTAATCATGCCTATTATTAGTTTTAATTCTATTTTAATTATTATATCTATAAACTAATAATTTGATATTTTGGATTTATATAGAATCAATTATCATATCCACTATTGTTGATGAAGGTTGAAAATGAATACCTGGCACAGCAGAAAAAGGCAGAATTACTGGAAACAGGGACAGCAGAAAATACTGATACTGAAGCATCTCTAGATACTAAAATCAGCTCTGATTTTGGAGGAGGGGACATCAATCCTAAAGAAGATACTGACAGTCAAAAAAATAAGGTCAAAAAATACTTATTATGCAATTATATTTTTGTTTTAATAAATATTATAAACGAATATCAATGTTATGATTAGACGCTATTGATTTGATTGTAAATTATTATCCTATATACATAATTATAAGTTAATTTCAGATACCTTATAAATTATATATATATATATATATATATATATATATATATATATATATATATATATATATTTCTTTGATTTTTTTTAAACACTATACAAAAGTATTTGCTTATTACTTATTTATAATGCATTATGTATAGTAGCTTCTCATTATATTTGCCTATATATAAAATAATATCAAAATATTTTAATTTGAAAGTAATCGTCTACAGAAGTATATAATGTTTTCCGTTATGATCTAAATTACATATTTTCTCCATATATCTGACATAACCAGCTTTATGTTAATTAATACTTTCGTTTATTAAATAAGTATAACATATATGCAAACAATACTTCCTGTTATTCAATTAAAAAATTCAATTTAATTTTAAGTAAACAATGTGTATTGATTTACAAAATATTTATTTTAACTAATCAATCTAAAGCATGAGGTAATGAATGTTCTTAACTACTTTAATCACATTTGCGAAACATATATAATATAAATATATGCATGAAGGTATTTTAAAGTAAGTATATTTTATATTTTAAAACTCAATTACTTACAAATAAGTAAAAATTCGAAAACATTTAGTATTATTTGATTGATGCTATATATGTGTGGGCATATCTTTTTCGAACTTGTATAAATAATAAATGTCAAAAAGTTTCATATCCATCATAAATATTATGAAGCTAATATAATTTGCTTTCTGCATAATGTATTTAAAATTAGATAAATTTGAAAACATATATATTAGACATAAAAAAATATTTAGAATTATTCCATCGCATAACAGCAATTTCATAATTTATGCATCGTTTTCAGATTCGTAATCTCAGATTTAAAATTTTTACTAATGGTTATCATTCTTTTATCAAGTGCATTTCTGGGAACATGTCCAAAATGTTATGAATAATTGTTTTATATATAGAATGGGAAAAAAATTATTTTAGAATAAAATTATTTAAAACTTATTTCTATTCACTATAGCTCTATTATAAAAATTCAACTCCTGAATCTTAAGTATCTTTCTAAGAAGCGCTTTCGTACATTACATTAGAAAATAGGTTATGTCTTTCAAGAATACGTTTATTGACTATCATCACATCCCAAATGTTGAAGGAAGAGTGAAATCAAAGGACTTTACCCATATTGGATAACGTTTCAGCAGGTCTTGTTATTGTATTTTAGAGCCTTTGCCGAATCATAGGTTCTGCCTGCTACCATGCTTGTAAAAGGTATCCACATCTGTCCAGGATGAAATGCGTTGCGATTAGTACAACACCTTACCTGCATGTCAAGTTGGTAGTGAAATAGTTATTACTGTGACTTTTGATTCAACAGTTTGTTATTCGATCTCCACCGCATGATTGAGATGGCTAATTGCCACAGTTTTCACTTTTATTACATAGCACGTTTTAAAAAATAGTGAAATCACGTCAGTTATCGATATCTTCCGAAATTAAATACTTTTACTAGCATAAAAAAATAATGAGCCTTTTTTTATATTAAATTCATTCCAAAAACTTTCCACACCTAATAAAAGGGATAATATATCCAATAACTAATATACCAATCTAGGGACAATATATTCACTAACTCAGAATTCAAGAATAATGTTTTTGAAATTCCTTCAATAATTTGACAAATAAATCAAGAATAAGAATTTTTTCTCTAGCCGAAAATATGACTATGGTTCTATATAAAACAACATTTGTTATTTCCTTTTTGTGTAAATTTACAGGGAATACTTCTGCAAAAGGAAAATATCTCTGACTCAGGTAAATCCGAAACATCTGATCAACAGAAAGAATTACAGGAAATACAAGAGGCATTCGAAAAAATCAAAGAAGTTACTGGAGTATCTGATATCCAAGTAAGGCAATCACATGTTTTTATCTTTGTTTCAAATTATTGGATTTAAAACACTGTTGCAGAATATTTATTCATTAAATTTACTTTTATTAAATGAATAAATGTTCATCTGATATCAATTTTAAGTGTTATCAATGTCAGATAATCAAGTGTTAATCCAATCGTATTTGGATTAACACTTGATAGATCACCTTTCCAGTTTGCTAAATACAAAAAAATTATAATTTGATTAAAATCTCAACCGAAGACGTGAGACAAAACAATGAATTAATGGGAAAAATTACATTTATCCTCCAATAAATTTGTGAATAAAAATATAAGTGAACAATTAATTATTCTTAATTAATAATTAATCAATGATACCACTTAAAATCTAATTTGCAAGACCACATATTTTTCGCTTTTAAACTTCATTTAAAAGTAAAAGCTTTAAAACTTCATTTGAAGTATTATTTTAGGATGCTGAAGGAAGATTTTTAGTCCAAAAGTCCATGAATGAAGATCTGCATGATTTAAGAAAGAGATTAGTGAAATCTCTTCATGAATTGAAGATGGAAAAGAAACAGTTGGATTCTAAAATGGTCCTACTTCGAGGTGTTGACACAGAAGGACCAAAAAGGTAGAATGCTTAAACATTTTACTGACAAATGGACTTAAAAATAAGACAAATGAGAATAGATTTTTACAACTGTCAAAATGTCAATTATAAAATGTTATTAAATTCTCGAAATAAAATAAATAGTAATATGCATTAAATTTCTGAGAATTTTTTTTCCTGATTTTTAAGGGAATTGGATGAAGAATTAACCATAGCTAAACGTCGTTTAGAAGAACAGGAGAAGAGGAAGAGAGAAGCTAAACTGGAACTAGACAAAATGACATCTTTGTCATCTGAAATTGAGATTCGCCAACGGCAAATAGTGAACTTGTTAGAATCGCACTTTCCAGAAGTAAATTTCCCAAATTTGTTATTAGCTTCTTAACTTATAATTCTATTAGTAAATTTCGCAAAAGAAAATAGAACCCTTGAGAATAATAAACTATGAGCAAACTCTATCTAGCAGAAATTTGAGGTCAAATAATTTACAGTTTAATATATAAAACTCTTAAACGCAGTCATCATTAAAAACTATAAATTTTTCCTTCTTTATCATTATTTATAAAAAAGAGATTACAAAAACTCCTCTCTATGTATTACAAATTTACAATAATGATATATGTATTAATGATTAGAATAATTTACTTTCCATTGTACATAAAAAAAATTAAACAAGCAAATTGATTTATAAAATATTTTATGCATTTAATTTTTAACTAAATATTTTTTACAGTTTAATATATAAAACAATAATATATATTACAATTCATTTTTAACTATATAAACTAGAATTTCTTTGTATGTCAATAACAATTATATTTACTTGAAAATGTAAGGGTAAAGATAAAGTGAAATATTATCTTCATTCTATTTTGATGAATTATCAACAAAAATATTGATACTGAAACGATTATATTTATAAATATTCTTTTTTGAGGTAATATGCGAAATCAATTTGTGAGAAGATTTTTGTTTCTCTCTAGTGATGATGTTTAGATATTTATTTGTTTCATATAATCGATTATTCCCTCGAATTGGTGTATTTAATGTGCAAAATATAAACTCTGATTTTTTTATGTATACGTATGTTAACTTTGTTCCTTTCATTTAAATTTTTTGCGACAGTTTCTTTCCTGTATAGGAACTCAGTTCTGCTAGACCTATTTTTTATACCCTTCTTTTAAAACCAGCTTTAATTGTTTTTAAATTTGAGTTTCCCCAATAAGGTATTCAGAATAGATAATCAGTTTTAATAGATTTGGATAGGGTAATTATTTTCTTATAACTGTTAGATTAGGAATATTTTCTATTATCGAAATTCTAGAATCTTTCTGGAAATTAAATGTAATTTTAATAGTTTGAAATTCTAAAATTACGATCATTATTTGCAAAGTTTTGCCCTTTTGTTGAAATTAAAATGTATTCATAAAATGATGCTTCTTACAATTCTAATAAAAATTTGCTGTTTTAAATTTTTCAATATTTTAAGTCTTTAATGGTGAAACACAATGTCATTGAAATAGTTATAACTAGCTGTTCTGTTTTCGATATGCAGGCTTAAGTGTATTGAATAGTAATATGGACGCCATTTTTAAACTCTTTAAATGACTGAATTGCATGGTTAATTAAATTTTATGCGCGTCTTTAACAAAGAAACGCTCCTGTGTTTCTCATGATATTTAAAGAACTTAAGTTAAATTTAATGAAATATCAATATTACTTTCATCAAAAAATTTTCTTCGAATTACAAATGTGCTAAAAATGTTCTTTCAAGGGGAAAAAATCATGTTAGCATGTTAGCATACCTATTCCTTCATCATTTTTTATGTCAATTACAATATGCTAAGTTTGGTTTGTCGCTCAACGGTCATTTTCTGCACATGGGAACTAATTAGACCGGGAACTACAGTTTGAAGTGGATTCCGAACCACTACAAACATCCATGCCTGAAGAGGAAGTCAAACCCAAAAATTGGTGAACCAAAGTCCAGGGTGCTAACTGTTCACCTGCCAGCTTAGAACAGAGATGGCTGAACTTTTGGGGTCCGGGGTCTACTCTACATTTAAAAAATCGAAGGCCTGTCTACCAATGGCAGAGCTAAATTAACGTACATATTTATTTTCGGTAACAAGAAAAAATGGTTAATTATGTAACTTTCTTTTTTAAAAAAAACTTAATATTAATATTTACAAAGTAAAAGTTTACTGACGAAAATAATCAAAGTATTCATATACATAAAAATTGACCATCCAATTCACTTCGTTTAGTTGAAATTTGGCACCGTATATCTGCGACAAGCTTATCATATTGTGGCTGGTACGAGCTTATTGCAATGCATAAGGACGAAATTAAATGTTCATCTGTTAAACGCGATCAATGTTTGTTTTTTGTTCATGGTTGAAAAAGCAGATTCGAAAAGATACCTTGATCCAAAGTATGATTTCAAATACAAAATCCATTCGCAAATATTTGGAAACGTTTCCTCAGAAATTAATCTCCAAAAATTAGTATCGCTAAATATGCTCTCCATTTAAGAAATATATCGCATCTTAATTTAATAATTTCTTCCTCGACCGTGACTGATGTGATATCTATTAAATGTCCTATTTTTTAAGATACTCCATCAATGTTGACATTTTCATTAAATATGGAAATGTCATAAAATTGAGTATTTCTTTCAACCTAATTAAGTCAGCGAATCTTCTTTCAAATTCTTCAAATAAAACAAGTATTAATCAAAATCATTGAAGTATCGGATTAGATTATGGATGCACTCTTCCTCCATGTTTTTGAAGTTTCTCAATTCATGTTTTTTTTAAAATTCAGATGCAGACCTTTCTATAGTTTTTTTGAATGTTTTAATCGCGCTCATCATGTCCGTTTTAGGTTTTAAATCGTAAACCTTTAATCATAAATCTTTAAATCTTTGCATAGTTTGTTTTGGGTTTTAAAGCGTAGATTGTGGTAAATTTTATTTTAAATAATTCATTGATTCTATGTCATAAGTTAAATTGTTAATATCCGATGTCATTATCTGAATAGTCGTGTGGACTACCTAAAATGTCCTCGCGGTCTACCAGTCGACCGTGGCCGACGTCTTGGCCACCCCTAGCTTAGAGATACACACCTAGTTCTTAAAGCACATAAGAATGGGGAGCAAAGCAATGTTTTAAAAAATGAGCAAAAAAGTGACAGCAAAAATAATTAGTTTTAATGAAGTATTTCGTTTATTTTATTTTATTTTTTTCTTTGCTTTCTTTTTAAGGCTTTCTTTATTCAATACAATTGGTTTCTTCAGCCTAACATCTTAGATTTTATTCCCTTTTATAAGACTTATAAGTATATGAAATATACAAGTCCGTCTTGAGTTATCTTAAACTGCTTCCAAAGATATCAAATATTCGGCATTGAAATATCAGATATCTCATTTTCTTGATTTTTTTTTCTTTCAAAATCGGGTATGGCTACCAATAGAAGGTTAAACTATCTGATCAAAAAAGATTAAAATATTTTACATTTGAAAAGTAATATTTTCTCAGTCCAAAAATTCGGTAAAAATTTGTACTACAATTTTTCGAATTATTTTATACTTGTACAATATTACTGTGTTTTTATTCCTTTTTTGTTCATTTTATGACATCACAAATAAATTGCAGTTAAATTCTGGTCTTTAAATCCTTCCATCAAAAATACAGGCAATTCCTGAAATAGCCATATTTTAGGGAATAAAAACTTGTTATAAATTTCCGATATCTGTAAAATTACTTTCTCCAGAAGACTGAAAAATTATTTTTATAGTAACATTCCTTTTTACACGTATAATAACAAAGCAAGTAATATATAAAAAAAAATTTAAGTCAATTCCTACTTAGATCAAAAAAGTATATTTTTTTATTTTAGTTACTTTATATTCAATTTCTCATCGTCTGTTTATGAAGTAAGGATCGATACCATTCACACATTAGTATGTTTGTTTGCTACTTTGATTATTTTTATGCTTTGGCGAGATTTGACGAAAACATGAAAATTCTACGCCGACACACTACCAAGTTTGCCAATTAATTAAATTAAATTAATGAACTAATATTTGAAAAAACTGTATTAACGTCAAGTGTCATCCACTACATGTTTAAAAAAATGTATTTAAACTTGAGTGGATGAATAAAAAGTATTTTATTAATAAATGAAAATTTGAACAAGATACATATAGAAGGGGAGGTAACTAATAGTAGGAATTGAATAAGACTGATCTTTTTAAAAATTTAAGATTCATCATGACCTATGATAAAGCTGCGCTCTTTTGAATGACAAGATCGTAGTCACTCTCATACAACAAGTGAAAAGTGTGGCAGATTTTTTACAAGTACTTCTATCATTGTATGTTCTTGGAAATATTTTCAGGGTTTCCATTTTAATTAAGTGATAACGTCTTACTACCTATGAAAAATCCCCACCGAAAAGCTGCAATACGTGGTATCAAAGAATTTTAGACTCAGCCTCACCATGGCTTAATGTTCATCAGCGGAGCTCAAAATGAAATATCAGCAACTCTAATGTAATAGGGGCTTATACTACCGTGGCCCAGTGATAAAAACACACGTTTGTAAAGGGAAAGATCCTGGAAATGATACGAAGCATTGAACAGGTAGAGTTGGGTGTTGCATTCTGTTGGGATGAATAATTCTTAGATTTATATCCTCCCTCCCTTACGACATAAATATGGTCCACTGTCCGTGAAGTTTCCCGTATGGCAAGATACGGTGGAAGTACAAATGCTTAAAACTTTGGCTATCTTTCGAATATCAATCGTATTTCCTGTAAAATGTTTCATTGACGATTGTATTATGTGTCACGACAGAGGAAAACCGTAAAACCCCCAATCAATCACTGTGTAAATATGCATTAGAAAGCAGAAACGGAACATCTATATCCTTTTTTACAATAGTGGCTGATATTGAACCTGAGATGTTACATTTTGAAGAGGGCTACAGTGAATCCATTTTGCAAACTTCAAAACCATAAATTATTTTTGCTAAAATTAAAATTCTCTCTTCTGATATGAAAAATACACAAAAGAGTAACAAGTCGAATTTTTCTTGTAAATATAGAAATAAGACATCACTTGAGTTTTCAGACTATGGGAATGTTGACTTCAATTAGGTGTAAAGATTAAGCAAATCCATTTACTTATAATGTTAAAAACATTTCAAAAAAATTAAAAAAATTGTTTGTAAATAGACCAAAAAGTTCAAAGGCTAAAAAATCAAAATGTTTCTAAAGTTTGACTATTCATATCCCAAATAGCAGAAATACTAACTATAAATCAATTGAAGTTTTTCAATTAAAGCAAATCCAGTTTATTTAACATCCCATATAAACTTCAAATAATTGGAGAAAGAGAAAAATCCGATTTCAAATTCCGAATTCATTCTGGTCAGAAGTACTTTCTTATCCTAATATCTTTATTTTTCATATATTTAGAACATTCTTGTGCATAGATGCATTGAACATAACTCAAATCTGCTTGCAAAATTATTTCTCCAATATATTTCTTTGACATGCATATTCCCTTTTCGATAGTTAATTTTATAAATCATGCTCAAAAGCTTTGCGTGAATCTTTCAAATGGATACGTTTCTTCGAAAGAAACGGATACTCGTTAAATGGAAGGTATGCCAAAAATTAAACTTTCTACAAAAAAGAAAAAAAATTGTTACTCATATATACACTATTCAGGAACAACCAGTTTTTGCGCCTATGAATGACTATAGAAACATGAAATTTAGATGACATGTGCACAAAATATATTTCATCTAAATTTCGTGTATCTATCTCCATGTTGCACTGCATTGATTGCAGCATAGAAGTTTACATAAGAAAAATGGATAATGATTAAAAACAAAAAATAATCTTGCTGGAAAAGTAGATTCTTGAAAAAACAGAATAATCACAATTTCATGTAGTAAAATGTCACAGAAACATAAGAAAAATGAGTTTAAATAAGAGATATGCTTACCCCTAGCGTAAATGCACTGGTGGCATTGACTTTCCATACTGTCAATTAAGTCATCGATTACCGAAATGGGAAGCAAAACCAGACACGGAATAAGCTGTTTTCCAGTTCTCTTACAGACATGGAAGAGGATAAAGAAAAGCAGCCTATCTACCAAGATAGTCCCACAGATCCTTTAGGATTCGAATCAGGAGACTGAGCTGGCTTTTCCATCCTCTCCAAACCAAGACATTCAAGATATTTCTCATCAATTATAGCTCGATGAGAAGTCATGCGTTATCATCCATCAAAACGAATCATTGCCAATAGCACAGGCATATGAATCAAGGATCTCATTCTGATATCTCACACCAATCACAGTTCCTCATTGGAACATATGCAAATCAGTGTACTAGTAAATAAAATCTCTGTCCAAACTATTATTCCCCTCCTCCCACATTGTTGGATTGATTGTATCTGGTACTTTGTTCCCTTCAGATCAGCACGTGTCCTGAATCGCTGTCCCGTGTGAATCTGGAATATCTATAAAAAGTACAAAAGCCCATTGCTGTCTTGTCCAAGATGAGCGAGATTTTCTCTGCCATCCGGTGAGAAGAAGACACACAAACGGTTGCCTTGCATAGTGTCCTGTATGGTGAAGACGCCTTCGCATCGTACTAGCGGAGAAGAATATCCGCTAGTACTACAATTCTTCTCCCTAATACTACAAACTGGCCTGCAACACGTTGCGGCATAGAAATTCTTTTTCTCCTCAAGGCCAAAAGAGTTACAAAATGCTCTTCAGATGTTGTACCTCGTGGTCGGCCTGAAACAAATGAAGTTTGTGAACACAGAAGCTTCAGATTGATATTGATTCCAGAAACACATTAAAGCACCTAGCAACATCAGCCAGTGAAATCTCCATTTTCATCTATCCGACAACCACCTTAACGAATCGAGGGGAACGAGATTCTCTCAGATATTGCGGTACCTAACTGATTACCTTCAAAGCGTGCGAATCTGCTGACAAAATTTTAATATCCACAAAAGTTACAGGCATAATTACGAAAGCCTAATGTTGGCACATTTTTTTTCCCACTCATACGTACTTATTCCTTTCTATCAAAACAAAAAAGAAAGAAAATAGTAGCAAGCGTTTTTGTACAAATTTATATAAATTCATTTTTGTAATTCATTATTTTTACCATTTATCATCATAAACTATAAATTATGTTGTGTCATTCTTTTATGGGCAGCTTCGAAAAACATGCTATTCCTTAACTTTTGGAAACCGAAACTTTTGGCACACGTATTTGTTCTCATTTTATACAATGACAAAGCAAAAAAGACACGAAGTTTACTCATTACCTTGCACATTTATATACAAAATTTAGTCGCTTCCACATTTAAACTATTTCAGGCTTCCCAATTAAAATAAACTACAACCTTCATCTTAAAAATAAGATATTCCTCAATTATATTAATGTTATGTTAAACATGCAATGATGCATATATGGAAAAAAATTTCTTTATAGAATTCCACCTTTATTCACCAGAGCCCTATATTTCATAGAAGATATAAGGCGAAAGTTTAGTAGTATGATTTTCATGTAAAATAAAAAAAATGTATTTTAATACATTTTCATTAATGGTAAATATTTCAATAACCCAAAAGATTGCTCAAAATAATTTAATTTAGAATATTTTTCAATAATCAATTTTGCAAGAAATGCTCAGAGTAATTTTGTTAATTTCATTTTCATCTTTATACATGGAAATTTGTCAAAATTTACAAAATTTTATCAAGCACCTGAAAGTTTCATTCCCCATTTAATATTCTTTTAAACATATTTTACTTTTAAAATTCATTACTCCAAAAATAAATGAAGAATTTTCTTAACATCTAAAAGCTATTGATATTGTTGAGGGAGGAAAATTATATTTTAACATATACGTAAAATAGGCATGGTTATGTTTTTTAAAAATAGAAAACCTCTATTTTCAATATATTTTTATAATATGTATTTTCAAATTAACCATAACTGAGGAATTTAAAGTATTGTTCAGGGTCAAGCGAAAAATCATATTTGGGATCATTATATAGACGCCATATATTTCCTTTATAGAAATAAAAATATGGTAAAATATTAATATATGCATTCAATTTTGACAATTTTATTTAAATCTTTTAACAAGAAATTTTACTCATTTATTTATTTTAAAGGTTGTTATTCCTCAAGAGCTTATAGCAACTGAAGTTTCCAAGAAGATAGAAGAAGTGTTGATGAACAACTTAAAGCAGTGAAAAACCAATTTTGAAAGATAAAATTAACAAGGGATATAAAATTTTACAAAATTTAAGAACTCTTATTTGAAAGTATTCATCAATGTCAATTATCAAATAATTTGAAATTTAAAATTTTTAATTTAAATCATGTAATCCAAGAATGTATTTTTAATTAAAACGTTTTTACAAATTACATTTCATAATAAAATATCAAAATTAACTTATGGTAAAAATACAATATTTATAAATATGTAATTTTTCATATATGCAGTTTTTTTTTTT
>JAPDSC010040099.1:0-12111 GCA_026290005.1 Latrodectus geometricus
ATATATATATATATATATATATATATATATATATATATATATATATTCTTTTTTGCGTCTGTGTGTGCGTATGTGTATATAATATATATAGTTTTACATTTTAGTCATTTTCTTTGAAAGTATCGTTAATCAAGTAATTTGACAAACGTTTATGTGGCTAACATATCTGTTTATATTAAAATACCTGTTTTCTATATTATCTTAAGCATTGTCGATTAATACGGAATTATTATTGTAATTACACGCTAATTTGTGAAGTAATCTACATTATTTTTTTATTTTATTTGTAGCGTTCCTTTATTAAATGTTGGAAAGCATTTTCATTGTACTAAACTTTGTTTTAACAGATTTAAATTTAAAAAAAAAAAAAAATCTCACTCTTTTCTTAAATTTTTTTCTTTATGTATTTTTTTGAGATGAAGGAATTTTCTTATGAAATATATTCACTAATAAAATAAAAGTAATTTCAAAATATTTTTAAAGTAAAAGTAATTTAAAAATATTTCTATTATTTGAATGCTTTAAAAATTTTGTTTTCAATTATCATTGTAATCAAACACACAAAATCCACATATATCTATAAAATTTGCGAATTTTCATACCATTTTGCACATGAGTTTTAGTAATTCTCTTCATTTCTTTTATTTTTACGGGAGCATATGTGTTTTTTATGTAGCTCATCATTTTATTTAATGCCCTACATACTTTTAATATATGTGTAAAATAATTAATTTATCAGCATGTAATAAATAGTTTTTTCATTTTGCAAAAGACAAATAGGAGTGTTGAACTTTATTATTTCATTACGTTTAATTTAATTGGTTCTTTTATATTTATTTAACACACTTTAGGCTCCTATTTTTAAAGACTACAGTCATTATCTTTTTTAATCATAAATTATTTAAAACTGTTATTTACTTTTTTAAAATTAAAGTATTGTTGGAGAACTAATAATCTAAAGAATAATAGTTTTGATATTTAAAATAAACTGTTTATTAAAATAAATTGCTTTTTCTTTCTGTTTTGTATTTTGCATTATGTAAAACAGTAAATGTTATTTTAATTAATTTTATATAAGTGATATAGTATTTCACTATTTAGTCGTTAAGTTTATAAGTATTTTTACAAATTCTTATTTGTAAATATAAAGGTTTCATGTCTTATTTTATATTGACATATATTTGCAATAATGTAAAAGTTTAAATATTCTTTCGATGCAAATGCTATTATAAATGTATACAGTGAATGAAGCATATAACGAAGAAAAGTTATAGCTTCAAAATTATTTAAATATACAGAATTAAGAATTTTTAAAATTGTCGGAGTTATTAAAATTGTCTGAAAGAGGCTGTTCTTTGGAATTCCATTATTTTTGGCAATTTTTATCTTAATATTTTCGTCTACTTTTACAATTTTCTTTTTATTTGAACTGATAAAATTATTCTTTTCTTTGACTGCGACAAATCCTCATCGGTACCAGCTCAATGACCCTCTCCTTAAAAGAAATTTCGTAAATTGAATTGTTATAATGAAACCAAACTACAGAGCCAACAGACCTTTAAAGTGTTCATATTGTAGTCTGGGTAGGCTGAATTATAGGTAGGCTAGGGCCGCTAAAGAATCTCACTCATACATTAATGTTCTTGACTAAATATTTATCTACAAATTTGCAGGATAATTTACTAGGAACTTTCAGGAACTGTAGGCTCCAGGAAAACTGAATTCCCGTATTCTAGAACGTTCGCTGCACTTTAGGTAGAGAGGAAAACTGCTCGCAGGTACTTGGAAACTGACTCCTAAATTCCGCACTCAGGGACTAATCTCAAAAAGTGACTCTATGATGTCGAGGATTCTCCGTTTGGGAATTGTGAGAGCTGGGAAGTCATCCTGGTCATAGACGAGGTCGACATCCTCGCTGTCATTGTTTTTGGGTTTTGGGTAGCTACTGCAAAGGGAGACGGTACATTAACTTTGATTGACTTGTTTACGGTCTGGTTAATTTCTCTGTGCTTGTGATAATTTGCAAACAAGTCAGTTAACTTTGTGAGTTCTAGGTTTTGGATCGATCTTTAACAGATCAACATCTTTTTCGGTCATTTCAACGCTACTGATTTTTTGGATATACCTTAGTCTGATTTTGTCAGTGATCGCTCGAAATCCAATTCCAGGCTCGTTAGTCATGACCCTAACCGTGTTGGGGGCATATGTGCAGTCCCCCGCACTATAGACAAAGGACCCTGAAAAGGAAAGACTGGCGGCAAGCGCCTGTGTTTTTCTCGATCTCTTCTCCCGAAGGAGAAACACCTGCCCCCCCCCCCAAAACAGGCCTGCTCTTCATATATCAGCTCTCTCCCAACAGAACCTTGTTCTGACGTCACTCTCTTACTCATATTTCCGGCCACACCTCCGATTCAAATCAGAAATGGTGAAGAGGGAACAATTTCTCCGAATGCACCTCACCAGGTGGTTCCAAATTGAGAAGTTACTATTGTCCTTCACGAATCCTGTCTGCAATTCTTACATTGACACCCAATTACTTGCTTTTGCATAGTTCTTTGGTTCGCAGAGGGAAGAATCAATCTATTGCGTAAGGTATTAAATTGAAATTCTGGAATTATCTTGTGGCAAGCAATGACGGTGACGTTATAATATGTACGAGGAGGACTGGAGCCGGATTTTGGTTTTGCAATTCGTTCCCATCAAATATCTGATATCCATGTGTGTTATTGTTCCCACAATCTACTGTATAAGAAATTTTTTCTCAGGCGTACCTGTGTATTTGTACTTATATATAGCTTCTTTTCTTAATGTTTTCGTAAGTTATTTAAAAATAATTTTAAGTTAATTTAATAAAATTTAAAAATACATTTTAGTAATTACTACCACGTACGCTGAAAAGTTATTTAAGTACTGAAAGGTTAGATCTAAAGTTAAATAAAAATATTTTTGATTGAAAAAATTTTAAAAATTAATTTTTCGGGTATGCAGTTAATTACATATTTATTAATTTAGTTTAAATGTGGATAAAACATTTTAAAAAATTTAATGGTTCGTTGCTTATTTTTTCATTGTCTGCATATAAAAATTCAACGAACAAAACGTTACCGTATCTAAAACTCCAACAAGATATTAGGTTGGGGAAAAAGTAATCCATTATTTTTTCGGTAGACGTCTGTAGTGATCGCTATCTCGTGAGGTATCTATCAAACAATTTCAGATTTATGCTCATTGGAAAGGTGACTTTTGACACTAAAATATTCTCTTGCTGTTTTTTGTTTGATTAATTCAGTTATGAGTACAAGGTTTTAAAAATAGAAAACAACAAACAGAAAATTCGATACATTTTAGTTTTTCTTTTATAATGGCGAAAATGCTAACCAGGTGGCTAAAATTGTGAAAGGTGTTTATCGTCCTATATATGACTGTAATTACCAGTTACGCACAATTTTGGTTTCGTCGATTCCGTTTGGGTATTTGGATGCTAAAGATGCACCTCACCATGGATACAACATCGTCGAGAATGTCTATAAAATATCAAAAATTATCAAACTTGATAGCATGTGAGCAGTCGTAGCTTCACACAAGACCTAAAAATCTACATGAAAACTGTTTTAAACCTTTTTACAAAGCGAATCTGAAAGAAGTTACAAAAAGTTCACGTAAAAATAATGGATTTCTTTTTCCCCAACCTAATATTAAATGATTCATATAGAAATAAAAGAAAACAAATTATTCGTGTTTCATTATGCATAAATGAACAAAATTGAAAATATTAGTAATATCTATTAACTTCTAGGAAAAACTTGTCAATAATTATATGAAAACTAACACCTCGTGCAATTGAAAACTCCAACTTTAAAACCAGATTTTAAACAGAAATGTTTTCCCCCTTCAGAAGAAACATGTACATTTGAGTGCTTATTAACTTCGTGTTTATTAATCTTTGAAAACTCAAATGCTGATGTCAGAAATGATTCCTTTGAAAAATCTTTTTTTTCAAGTAAAATATTCTCTTTTTCGTTAGTTTTCAATTCTTAGTGGAAAGAGAAATAATATAGCATTTAATTTGTCGAAAATATGAGCAAGTTTAAAAGAAAGAAAATGCATTTTTCAAACTCATTTTAAGAATTACTTCATTTTCAAATCTAATTCTCGAATTTTAATTTCTTTCATTAACACTAAACATACCGGGGATTTTTTTTTCGACAAAATTAATGGGAAAATGAACCTTTCGGTAGTTTTAGTGTTAAGTGTATGTGTTATGTGGTGTCTATAAATAAAATCAGTTTCCTGCCGAATTTTTGTCCGGGATTGAACATAGCGTTTGTGTAAAGCTACTAATATGTTATGGAATAAAGTAAATCCTATACTTCGGATATTGGCATTTAGCTAACTTAAAACATAAGCCATGCTTCATTTCCTTACATTTATTTCAGCATGAGAAATTAATTTAAACTGTAATAAATAGTAATTTAAACTTATATTGTACACAGGGCTTGACTTTGCCTGATTGGGTCACGGGACAAAAATTTCTTTGGGGACCCCCCCCCCTGTTTAATAACAATAAATAAAAATAGCATACATAGTGATTATGCATGATATAGAAATTCATTTTAACAGAGAAAGTATAAATAGTATAATATCCCTTTGTCAGTTTTAATTCGATTTTAGGACCCGGGCCCCTGCTTCAGGCTCTGACTGTGTACTTACTCATACCGTGATCAACTCCGTTTCACAGTTTTGTTCCCTTTAAGAACAGAAACGTTTTTCATGTTTTTAAATTTTCATTTCTTCGCAATTTTTGCCGGTAGAAAAATACGTATAGGCGGCGCTGGATCTCCAATTCTGGTCTTCGTTTCTATAGTTCGTGGATTCGATTCTCAACTAAAGCAGAGATGTTTGTTGTTTGCTCGGAATTCCCATTAAACTGTAGGTGATTGTCTAATTAAACCTTAAGTGAAAAAAAAATGGCCGTTGAGCGACGAAGATCAACAAGATCCTGTAGTAAGACATAATTTTTCAAGGTTGGAAATTTTAATTATTAATTTCAATGGGGGGGGGGAATTGTAGACATTCCTTTTTACATCATTTATTGCAATTTTCAAGAACTCTTGAAGATCTCCGGCTATTTTTCCCATAAAATTAAACATAGGACGCTTCATGTTATATCTAATGACACATAAATTTTAATTTTGAAGTTCTTGAATATTAAAATGACTGTTAAAAAATATTACATTTGCCTGCTTGCATTCCCTTTTTGTCATAACTCCAATCTCATTACGTAATATTTTCTGTACAATATGCAATTCTGCTTTAAAACTTTATCGAATTTTTTAGTTCAAAATTAATGTTATTTTAGAACCATTGATGTGCTGGAACTTATATATTCTTGATAACTTTCTGGTATAGCCTGGAGTAAAGCTATAAATGAGATCCCTTCAAAATTTTTTAAATGTGATTCTGTTATTGCAGTATTGTTTATTTTAATGGTTAATATATTCGATGTTATTTAATTAATATTATACTGCTTAAGCAATGCTCAATAACAGAATATACATATACGCAATTCAAAATTTTATTTGACAAATCAAAATGATTTTTTGTGAAGTACGAAGTGCATTGAATATACTATAACTTTCATCATCGTATATCTCAGGGGTGGCCAAGACGTCGACAGCGGTCGACAGGTAGACCGCAAAGACATTTCAGGTAGTCCACGCGACCATCCCGATAATGACCTCGGATATTAAGAATTTAATTTATGACATAGAATCAATGAATTATTTAAAATAAAAATTTACTACTTTCTACGCTTTAAAACCCAAAACAAACTGTGCAAAGATTTACAATTTAAAGATTTATGCTTAAAGGCTTACGATTTAATACCTAAAACGGACATGATGAGCGCGATTAATACATTCAAAGAAATTATAGAAAGATATGCATCTCAATTAAGAAAACATGAATTGAGAAACTTCAAAAACATGGAGGAAGAGTGCATCCATAATCCAAACCGAGATTTCGAAGATTTCGCTTAATACTTACTTGTTCTGTTTGAGGAATTTGAAAGAAGATTCGCCGACTTTATTAGGTTGAAAGAAATGCTCAATTTTTTGATATTTCCATTTAATGAAAATGTCAACATTTATAGAGTATCTGAAAAAATAGGACGTTTAATAGATATCACATCAGTCATGGTCGAGGAAGAAATTATTAAAATAAGATGCGATATATATCTTAAATCCAAAGCATATTTAGCGATACTGACTTTTGGAAATTAATTTCTGAGGAAACATTTCCAAATATTTACAAATTGATTTTGTATTTCAAATCATACTTTGGATCGAGGTATCTTTGCGAATCTGCTTCTTCAACCATGAACAAAAAACAAACATTAGTCTCATTTAACAGATGAACATTTAATTTCGTGTTTATGCGTTGTAATAAGCTTGTACCAGCCACAATATGATAAACTTGTCGCAGATATACAGTGCCAAATTTCAACTAAATGAAGTGAATAGGATGTGAATACTTTGATTGTTTTCGTCAGTAAATTTTTATTTAAATATTAATATTAAGTTTTTTTAGATAAATTACATAATTTATCATTTTTTCTTGTTACCGAAAATAAATATGTACGTTAATATAGCTCTGCCATTGGTAGACCGCCTTTGGTTTTTTAAATGTGAAGTAGACCCCGGATCCCAAAAGTTTGGCCACCCCTGGTATATCTTCACAGAGATATTTTTTCTAGTGAAGGCTTTTTAGAGGCATCTGAACATGTTCTATGCTGCGCCCAGAAAAACATTTTATACTTTCTTTTCTTTTAACGATAAAGTGGTTGCTTTTTTCGTTACAGTTGAAATCATGTGTAAGTCATTTTATTTTACTTATGATTGATCAGAGTTAAGCAAATAATCTACAGTTTTGTCCACCAATCAAAAACAAGTCAAATTGTCTGTTGGATTAGCTCTTCATTGAGCAGTTGGAAAATAAATTGGCCAATATCTTAGTGGGATGGGTTATTTTATATATTATTGAAGATTTGTCTCTCTTGATACCGCTTTTAAAAATAAATATTTATTAATCATTAAGTAAAGATAAATCTATTTCATGAAGCATGTAAAGCAGATTAAATATTAATATTTGATTGCTTATGGAAGCAATAAAAAAATCATAACATCCACTTTATAGTTAGTTTAAATCGGCAAGGACGTGATTAAATTTTTTTTTTAAATTACGTCAATACATTTAATCAATTTAGCAAAAAACAATATGCTAAAAATTTCCATCATCCTCCAAAGTTAGATCATTAGCTTAGTACTAAATAGAAATAAAAGAGGAAAATAACAGAAACACGTGTTACAAACCTTTCTTCCACTCATTTTCAATTTTTTAGCAATAGAAACTCTAATATAATAAAACAAAATTATAAACGAAATCATACGTTTATTGCAACTACAACAAACAGCGGAATGAGACAACTTTAAGCTCGTTTCACTGATAATGACACTTGTTTATTTTTGACAGCTATGTTTCTTTTTATGCATTGGACATTAAAAAGGTATCCAAACACGATCAACTTAAAATGAACTTGTTCTTTTATATAATTTTTGGGCATTATAGGTTATGATGGAATTTCCACCATTATGCAAAGAAGGGTTAAAATGCAAACCTGCTTTTCAAATTCCGAATTTTTTTAACAGTAGTAGTCTTGAAATAAAATTAAGCATTCTAATAATAATATTTTAAAGATAAATACTTATTTTAGAACATTTTCTTTGTTATCCTTGTTTTTTGTTCATAGGAAAATGTCCTAAATGGGATAAAAAGTCTGGTTGACAAGCCTTCCTAATAATATTAATTTTTTTAAAAATGGTGAATAAGAGTAAAGTTATTTATGTTTTATAATTTTTGTTTGCTTGCTTTTTTTTGATCTTGGAAAATATTTTTTGTCACACTCGGAAACCATCTAAATATTGTGCATTTTTATTTAAAATTAAGATTACTATTACTGTGTAATCTTGTTAATGAATTATGTAATTAATTAGCAAAAGTGAAAATTATAAGTTATTTAAAATTGTAAAAAATGTTTAAATTCATTACTAAAAAATGTACATTAATTTAAATAAAGGACAAAGGTACATATTAGTAAGATTTAAGGAAACACTGAATTTTATGAATTTTGTAACTTGCATTTTTTTTTTTTACAGAGTCGGGAAAATCACTAAAATCAGTTTGTTTCAACATGTTTGCCATTTTTCTGTATGAATTGGGTAAGTCAATTATTTTTGCAACAGTTATTTTTGCATATACAGTGAGTGCAAAAAATATTCGTACAGTATGACAATTGATTTAAAAGAGACCCGTTCATAAAAATTATAAACATAAATTCCATTTAAATTTATTATAAATATATAATAGAACATATTTTCACTAGTTTCATGTGAAATTTCACAAAAATAATTTTTTACATGAATAAATATTTACAAATTTGAAACAATCTAATATCTTGTGGTGTAAAAAGTATTCTTACATCAGGCAAATATTGGTCAATACAATCATAATATTCCAGCTAATACCTTGTAGGATATCCTTTAGGTCAAATAACTGCCTTGAATGCTTTTGGAGTTGATTCCATCAATTTTGCTGTTATTGAGCTAGATATGGCATCCCATTCTTGATTAAGAACTGATTCAAAATCACTTTTATTAGAAATGTGTCATAATCTAATATTTTTTATCAAAAACGTCCCATAAAATCTCGATGGGATTGAGGTCCGGCGATTGAGGAGGAGATTACATGAACTTTGGGGTATTATATAGAATCCAGAGCCTTGTGTTTAGAGCTGTGTACTCTGAGTCGTTATCATGCATGAAAACGTAATCCCCATTTAAGCCCATTTTTGTTGCACAAGGTTTTAAGTTATTGTTTAAAACGTCAATGTAAAGTTTTTGATTCATAATGTCTTTAATAAAGACTAATTTTTCCACCCCAGAAGCACTCATACACCCCCAACAAACAGATTTCCACCCCCATTTTTCACTGTGGTTACTAATTTTTTAGGATGCATTTCTGTATTGCGCTTTTTCCATACCATTCGTCTCCTGTCGATCCAAATATGTTAATATGTTGTATTTACTTTCGTCTGTAAAAATGATCTTTTTTCAGAAATCTGGACTTTCATTAACGAAAGACAATCGCAGCTTCCGGTTCTTCTCACTAATAAAGAATTTCCGTCTCGCAACATGGCCATGGGAACCTTCATTTCTGCATGCATTTCGAACAATACTTACGGAGACTGTTATTTCCATGTTTTTCAGTTCTGTTGTTAATGTAGGAGCAATTATTTTGGATCCTTCTTTAATGAACGTACTTGAAACCGTCTGTCAGATGATATCGATAGACATGGTCTCCCAGTACGAGAACAGTTTTGAACCGTTCCAATGGCAGCAAAATTTTTTTATAATTGACTGCACAGTTTCTACCAACCAGATCAGAAATTTGTAAATATTTATTCATGTATAAAATTATTTTTGTGTCAATTTCACATGAAACTAGTGAAAACATGTTCTTTTATGTATTTATAATTAATTAAAATGAAAATTATGTTCATAATTTTTATGAACGGGTCTCGTTTAAATCAATTGTCGTACTGTACGAATACTTTTTACTCTCACTGTATAAGTAATTAGATTTATTCTTACATAAATTAGTACAAGAACTATTGGAATGGGTTGGCATGCATATGAAAGTTTATTTTTTATAAATATTTTAGGCTCATAAATATATTGAGGTTTTTTATATGAAATTTCTCTAAAGATTGTTGAAAATTTGAGAGTTCTAATTTTCAGAATTTTAACAAACTGTTAATATATATTTTTTCATACATCCTTATGGTATATTTTCTCTTAATGTAGAAATTCTGTCTTTATACTTTTTGCCTTACCTTTTATTTCTTAAAAAAGAGATTGTAATTAAATTTAATAGAAAACTTTTGTCAAATAAGTAATTTATCGAACTTACAAAAAAAGGGACTGACTTACTGTTTAAGTATTACTATAGAAATTTTAAATGCGAAACAGAAAATCTTTTTATAAAATTTTCAAGGAACTTCTCCCTTTTCTATAAACCTCTAGAAGTTAAATTTCTTAATAGAATTTATTTTTCGTATAATTCTAAAATCATGGTTTATAAATTGCCTAATGGAGTTTCATTTATTAAGAAGTATAACATCATAAGTTTGTTTTCATTCTATTCCATTAATATAAAATAATTTCGATTTCCAAATCTAAGCTTAAATGCAAATAATGCAATTGCTCAAGATAATGTATTGGGGGAGGAATATTTAAAATGGTTTTGTTCTTAGTTTATGAAAGTATTGGACATCCCCTGAGCTAAGATTGTTATTAATCTTAAAATAATTTGTGGGATACTATTGCAATTAATTTTGTTTATTAAAATGTATTGTTAATTTTACTTTAATAAAATACAATAATTTTAAGCAATGAAATTATGTGCCTTTAAAATTACTTTAAATGCTTATGACAGTTTGTATCTCTAAAAACATATTCCATTACAAAATGGCAAACTTGTTTTTATTCTTAAATTCATGGCCTTTTTAAATTTGATTTAAATCTAATTATTTAAAGTTAAATTCAAAGAAAAATAGTTATTTTTTATTAGGTTGTATTCATTTAAATGTTTGCTTTTAAAAGTCTGGCTAGTCCAAATAAAGAATTAAATAAAAGTAAATATATACTAGGGAAAATGTGTGAAATATTAAAATAAGCATGTGTGTTAAACTAATTCGAGAAGAAGAAAAATACTTGAAACAACAGAACGTCGCATCAATTTAGTATTCTAAAAATCTTAATTTTCTGTGAAAAACTAAATTGTGTGTTTCTTCTTGCATTTTAAAAAATATTGTTTTTATCAACATCAACAAAAAAGTTTTGAGTTTCATTGTAATTCCAATCGGGAAAGACCCAGATGACCCTCTAGTATAAAAACGCATTTTTTTTTTCATTTAAACATTCTAACTAAAAGCAAATTTCTGCTCAGTACCTCATTCTCTATTTGAAGACGATCGATATTTTAAACCTGACTTCATAATACAAAAGTTGTTTCGACAAGGCTAAGTAAATTGCAAAGTTAATTTTTTTAATTGCAATTTTTGCCCAAAAAATATGTAAATGTTTTCCCCATCAAATTACATCCAAAAACGCAGCCAATATGGATTATTTGCAATCGCCTTCATATCAAAAAAATGTAAATTGGCAAATCTATTTTTGTCTTCAATATTTGCTGGAGCAAGGAATTTGTTTTCAATTGTAGTTTTTTATTAATGAATTAAAGGCCAAAAATACTGCAACCATAACCATTCCAACAAAATCTTGCAAAATGGTCACCTAGTTTCGCAAATAATAAATTTTTTAATATAATACATAAAATTATGCAAAGTTTGAAATATGCAAAACACTGTATGAATAACTAATTCATGCCTAAAAGCCTCCTAGTAGGCAAATTTTGTAACCCATGGGAATTTGTTGAATCTGTCATTCATCATTAAAAGTAATATAGTGCTTTTAAATAGTAAAAAATATTCTTATATAAGTGTAAATGTATCAGGGAAATATTCCTACATTTCCCTATTTTAAGAATCTTCCCTGTGATGATTAAAAGATTCGCTTGGGAGATCTTTAGGACATTTTTTTGATATACTACGTAAGAATATTCTCAATACGAAATTAGCTAAACATTGTATGAATAACTCATTCATATAAAAAAGAATCCTAGAAAGCACATATTTTAATCCATGGGAATTTATTATATTTTTTGTATCTATCATTCATCCTTAAAAGTAATATAGTGCTTTTAAATAGTAAAGAATATTCTTATGTTAGTGTAAATGTATCAGGGAAATATTCCTACATTTCCCTATTCTAAGAATCTTCCCTGCGATAATTAAAAGATTCACTTGGGAGATCTTTAGGACATTTTTTTGATATAATACGTAAGAATATTCTCAATAAGAAATTAGCTAAACATTGTATGAATAACTCATTCATATAAAAAAGAATCCTAGAAAGCACATATTGTAACCCATGG
>JAPDSC010040110.1:844-13530 GCA_026290005.1 Latrodectus geometricus
TATATATATATATATATATATATATATATATATATATATATATATATATATATATATATATATATATATGTATGTATGTATTAAATAATATATGCATTATTAAACTGTTAAAAATCTTTAGAAGTTAGTTTTTAAAAAAAAAATGTTTTTAAAAAGCTTTTTAAAACTTGTATGAAAATAAAAGTAAAATTATTTAAATAATTACATTTTTCAGTGTTGCTCATTATTTGAATTAATATTTATTGGAATTTGATAAAAGCGATATTATTATTTCTGAAAATATTTCTATTGGAAGGGAATGTTTTTTAGTATTTTCTAATTTCTTTTTGATACATGATTTTCTAGGAAAAAGCTACAGCAGTTTAGATATGCTATAAGCTTTTACACTTCCAAAAGAATATTTTTCTGATGTTTCCAATTCAATTCCGCAACAATAGTGCTTGCAGATTTTCTTGAAACATAAAGAATATATATTGATTATCATACTCAATATCAAATTTGAGCAGTCATTGAATTTAAAAATGTGGGAAACTGGATCTCAAATTCATGTTTAAATTGTAATATATTTGTAATACTTTTCAGTGTAAATTTACTTCTAAATTTTATATGATTGTATAAAAAATACTATATCATGGTTATCAAAGGTTATGCTTTTCCTGTTGAGATTACTTGGTTCAACTTTGCATCTAAGAGCTAGGATATTTACAGCAGATTTTGATCAAATTGGATCACGTGAACAAAATACAGCAACTGAACTAATAAGATTAAAAAGGGTTTAAATGATTTGGCTTGTTATATCAGTCATTTTCTACTTACGAAGATTAATTCGATCTACCCACAGTTTAAAGTGTATTTCCAGCCACTGCAGATTCATATTTAATATGGAAATTGAAACCATTAAGAGTTGAATTGAAAGCATTAAAAATGCCATTGTCAACTTAGCTTGAATTGATGACACTTAACTGGTATCTACTGTATATAGTATGAATAATATATGTAAAAAATAATAAAATAAATTAAATGTGGGTCTTTTTAAAATATAATGAATATCATTCGCTTTTATTTGGTAGTTTCCCCTTTTTTCTTAAAATAATATATTTTTCAAAAAATATTTTCTCATTACCAAAATGATATCTTTATTATTATGTTTATTATTATTCTTATGATATCTTTATCATTATTGTTATGTTAACCTTAATTATAAGTTGATTTCTTCCTAAACTGCAGTTTTTAAATATGATTTATTTACTTAAAGGCAAATTTATCACTTTAAATGAGGCTATACTGCATTTTCTTACATTTTTACATAAAACAAACTAATAAATAGATTACTTCAAAAATTTCTGAAATAATGAAAATCTGCTAAATTTTTTTATAAAACCCTTATAAGAAATAATAAAATGTTATTTATATAGTATTTATTTTATATTATCATTATTTAAAATCTAGGGAAAACGGGAATTTTATAAAATAGAAAAATTTGCACAAATTTTGACAAACTTTATTAAATAAGTAACAAAGACACAGAAGTTCATGCATTTAACTAAATCAGAGGTTTTCCAAAATTTTTTTATTATTTTTCCGAAATAATCAATTAACTGTATAAAATACTTTAGACGATTAATATTTCTAAAGACATTAAATTGTGTCCATAAATTTATATCGAGAATTGCTAACAGCAGGATAATCGGAAAATTTTAATCAGTGGGTTTGAGAATATTTTAAATAAAAGAACTAGTTTTATCTTCTTTATTTTAAGAAATTAAAGGATTCGAATTTTCTTTCAACTCACGCATTTTATTTTTAGTTTTAGTATAAATTCAGTTTTAGTTTTTTTTAAAGATATCGAAATTAATCTTTAAAAAAAACTAAAACACACTTTATTTGTCAAATTGATAAAATTTTTCCTGTATGAAAACACTAAACGCGTATAATGTTAACCAATATGTACTGTAACTATTATATCTTAAAAATTTTTATTGAAAACATAGCTGATAACCATTATACATTTATGGTTAACAAATTAAAACAGTTTATATTCGATATATGTAGATAATACTGTGAAATGGAAATGCATACAATAAATATCTTAAAATGAATTCCAATCAAGTTTTATTTCAATTGTAATTATTTAATCAGATGCTCTGATAACTATAAGTTTCTATTGTAACTAGTAACTATCGTTTTCTGAAAATATACGTAGATTTTGATTTGTCTTTTTATTATCATAACCGTACATTTTGAACAAATCTTAGTAAAAGGTATATTATAAGTCAATAAAATATTAAAGATATTTCTTGATATTTTTAGATTTGTAGTTTAATTTTAAAAAAGATTATTTATTGAAAATTTAAATCGAATATATTTAAAATAGTTTTCATACTATCATTCTTTTTTATGATATTTTTTATAATACGAACATATATATTTTATATTTTAATAATTTTTTTTTACTTATAAGGGAATAATCCAATCTTTTTTTTTTTTTTTTTTTGAATAATCAAAATACTTAACTAATCTATTTAATCCCAAAATAATAAATCAACCATTATTATTCTTAAAACAAGTGTTATACTAAAGAAAAATGGAGTTTTAATTTTTCCTTATATATATTATAATAATATAACTTATCTACTAAGTATTTTACTTGAAGTCCTTAGAATAAAATAAAATTAAAATAATCAA
This sequence comes from Latrodectus geometricus, assembly GCA_026290005.1. Classification (NCBI taxonomy): domain Eukaryota; kingdom Metazoa; phylum Arthropoda; class Arachnida; order Araneae; family Theridiidae; genus Latrodectus; species Latrodectus geometricus. The sequence continues at coordinate 3,530 of JAPDSC010040110.1, forward strand.
CTTCTGTTTGAAATATAATTTAAGTTAATTAAGATTATATCATAAGTAAATTAAGAAATGATTCACATTTGTTTCAACTATATTTATATTGTATTTAACTTTTTTGATAAAAAATATTTGGAATTTTCCTCATTAGTTTCAAAATAATTCATCTTATGGTTTAGAATTGAAATTACTAATGGAATGGAGTGGATGTTGTAAAATTAATGATAAAAGAATATAAACGTGTTTTATTCCCACGATGGGAAACATTCCTATTTTCGACAAAATTTTCTGTAGAACGCAACAACAGAAATGGAAATTATTTCAATAATATTTCATCCATAGCTCCTTGTAAATACGCAGTCATTTTCAAAAGTAGCTGCAACTGAATTATTATTATTATTATACCTTGGAGTGAGTAATGTCTTTTTGGGGAAAAATATTGCTAGATATACGCAATTGCTTAGGTGAAGGTTAGTATTTTTTGAAAAATAATTAATTAAATTGAATTCACATTTCTTAAGCCGAATGTGATTTGTTCGGCTTAAGAACATTCATCCTTAATCTTTCAAACATTCATCTTTAAGAAAATGTATTTGATTTAAAAAATTCATGAAAAATTTGATTTAGATTATATACATGTATGAATTCGAAAAATGACTTTTTATAAGAAATTTAATTCAAAATGAGAAAGATTATAAAAATAAGCAGCATTTAGTGTCAAAAGTTTTCACACACACACACATATATATATATATATATATGAGTTAAAGTGAAATTTAAACAATAACTGTATTAATTAAATAACAATGTAAAATGTTTAGAAATTTTTAACAAAATAAAGGAAAAAAAGTATTTTCAAATGTTTAAATTAGAAAAGGTTTTTAAGAAATTAGGAATACATTTCAAATGAGAACAAGATTTATCATTTTTAAAATAATGTAAAAATTGGAGTATTAAAATCAATTGAGAGAAAAAAAAGAAATATTTCAAAAAACTATATTGAGAAAATTTGGGAATAATTTTTTTTTCATTGGGAAAATTGGGGAAAAAAAGGAAGGTGCTTCGAATTTATTTGTGTAAACATTCTAAAGAATAAACAAACCAAAAAGAGCGAATGAAATATTTTCTACCCTTTCCATTGAAAATTAATACCGACTAAAAAAGAAAAATTGTCGGTAAAAAAAATTGGCTCAAAAGAAACTACAAAAACTTTAATCATCTTTGATAGGGAAACTGTTTAAAAATATATTTATTTATAAATACAAGAAAGTTACAAAAGATAAAAATCTAAGACATGGAGTGAGAATAAGAATTAGAAGCATTTAAAAAGATTAAAAAAAGTAACAACATAAACTTACAAGGAGTTCGTAAGAAAGTGAAAATATTCCTACAAAAGAACTAAATAATATGAAAGTTGAAAGGTTATTGTCAAAAGATTGAAGTAAATAATATTTTAAGCGAATGAAGTTACAGTTTAAAATCGAAAATTAGGAAACCATTGAATATTTAAAAGATTATAAAAAAGAAACAGTAAAGAGGATTTTGATTAATAAAATCCAAAAAAATTATAAAAATGATAGCATGTATATTTTATTGTAGCAACTAAAATTTTAGATTTCTTGAACATTAGTGTAAGAAAAAGAATATTTAGAGAATATACTAAACCGTACAGAAAAGAATAAAATTTAGAGATTAGCTAAATCAAACAGAAAATTCTTATTTAAAAAACTAAATAATTATATTTCTGTAATTATTAAAGTTTATAAAAAAACTAAGGTGAAAACAAAACTAGGGGGAAATAAAAGGGATGGAAACACAAAATTTCATACGTTTTACTAGCCCAAAAGTTAGTGAAAAAAATTTAATAAGAAAAAAAAATTGAAAAGTTAGTGAAAATAATTAGGGGAAAAAATTGGAAATTAATTAGTATAATACAAGAAATTAGGTTAATGACCATAAAAAATTATTTATTTAATAAGCTTAGTAAAAGTCGTTTTGAAAGGAAAATTTGGAAAATAAATTGACACGTTCTCTGAATCTTACTTAAAAAAATTGACTGATTTTAATAAAATCCCTAAACTCGAAATTGATTGAAATTGAGGAAGTCAAAAAATTATGTATATGCATACGTACAAACATGCACATATAGAATTATAATGAAAGTTTTCGCTACCTAACATCGTCTGTGCAGGCAATTTAAAAATGCGTATTAATATTTTATTAGAGGATTTTTGGTATTTTAAACAAGACTTGCATTAGATCACTGTGTTGCTGAATCTGTAAAATCATATCATTATCATTAAATAGAAAAAAGTAGCAAAAAGTCAAATATAGAGTATCACCAAACTATGTGTACAACTTTCGATATTACTGTTGCGTCATATGACACTGTGAAGGTTTGGTACCCAAAGTTCATAAACAAGGACTATGATATCGCATTGGCTCCTACTGATGTTGATGATACTTGCTTGCTAAACATGCAAAAAAAAAAAAAAGTATTAAACTACTCGAGAATTATCTAAGAAAATAGATATTAGTGCTATGTGCATATGCATCGCATAAGCTAGACAACGAGTTCAGTCATTCGGTGCCGTATGAGAGGACTCAAGCTGACAAGGACAGACGTGTTCAAGCCTGTACTACTCTGCTAAAATATTAAATCAAGGACAAAATTCTGGACTGGATCGTCACCTGTGATGAAAACACATGTAATATATACACATATATTTGCATATAAGTGTATATAAGTTTGATTTAAAAGAATTTATTTTTCATGTTAAAAATGTAAATAAAAATAAAATGGTAAAAGGAAACTGAAATTGTTTTCACTTCATCTTATACAAAGAAGCTAAATATTAAAATATATAAATTCTTATAATCTATTCTTCATTCGAAGAAATCGATAAGGTTTTATGCTTGCAATAAAATAATTTTTAGAGACAATTTCTTTAATAGTTTTAATATAGGAGAAAAATAAAATCCCGGAGAAACGATATTTTTGTATTTTTTATTGCATTGGTTCATTAAAATTAAAATAATATTTTTTTTTATCAAATAAACATGTTTTAAGAACCGCTTTCAAACTTGAAGTGTTAAATTTTATTTTGTTTTTCCATGCAATTTAAATTTTGTGATTTTACAGCATAATATTTAAATAAAAAGGATTTTCAAAAACATAAAACGTGTCTGAGAGAAAATAAATTTCTTATTAAATTTAATTTTTCTCATACAAAATTATCAATTAAAAAATTTATACTCGATAAAGGAAAAAAATTGCAAGAGATGTTAATGTAGCATAATTCAAGAATTTAAGTTTGGTATTTTTAGTAACAAATTTAAAGACTCGCTTATATAAAATATTTTATCATCAAGTATTTTAAATTATTTATCTTTTGAATTAAAATAAAAATAAATATGTATATTAAAAATAAACATATATTCTTTAAAATATTTCTCTGGAGGAATTTTCTTGAAATATTTTAAAATGCAATTTAAAAATCTAACCATGAAAAATAAAATTCGTTGAAATTTTTATATATCCATTTAAAATTACAATTAAGCATTAAAATTTCATAAAAGAATTTTTTAAATTTTTGAATGATATTTTACTTTTATAATTAGACTTGTCAAAGATGCATTTTAAAATATTTCAAAATAAGACAGAGAGAGGAATAGTTTTTATGTTTCTTTTTGGATTTATAGTTTTGTCTTGTAATTTTAATGCATATATATATATATATATATATAATATTTATTTAATACATAATATATGTGTATTTAAAATTTTATTCTTGCCATCTATTTTTTATTCCATGCAACTAGGGAATAAAGCAAATTCAGAATTGAATTTAAAATAACTATAAAAACATATATTTTAACGATATATTTTAACGATTTTATATTTTTTATAGGCATAAAGTATGTATACTTTTTATTAAAATGAAAGTTTTCAACATGAATGAGAGTAAAAATTCTCAATCTATATACGCAAGTTCTGTTTTCTTTGATAACTCTTTTACATCTAATAGGGAATTAAATGATTTTTGTTGTGGTTAAAAGTTTAACAATTTGTAGGTCCGATTTTAACTTTGGATGTGGGTGCTTTAAGTGATTTGAATTCATTTTGAACTGCGGATCTTAATTCAACTAGGAACATACAAGTAAGCGAGTGTTGACAGCTAATAATTAAGAAAACTTTTAACCTTACCATCTATGGAATCACAAATAAATCTGCAATGTCATGAATTAAGTTTCAAAATACACATTAGTAACTATTACAAACAAATAAGCTTTACATGGATCTTAAACTCGATGAATAATTTGTAATCCCCTTTCACTTGTAAAAGGCTAAGTTTAAATAAAGGAAATTACTTTTAGATTAGAAAAAATCAAAGTCTCATATATTATCATTATTTTCAAAACACATTTATGATGTTAAAAACTTTTTTCAGAGAATTGTCCCGAATAATGAAATGAAATAACTTTTAGCCATGCACAAGTGTATAGTAGAATTTAAGAGGACTAGAAAAATTATTACCTAACTCATTTCACAGAATCACCAATTTCAAATTATAATTTTGTATATATATATTATTTCTAATGGCGGGCACCCTTGAGCAAGTAAGTACATTAGCCCATTTGCCGCAACAAGGGCGCAAACTGCTACTCCTTTTATCGTCACTCGGCGGGCATCTGTGATCCAAACCCGTTTATAGGGCGGGCCACATTTATCCATCATCTGTGGAAAGGACAAGAAACAGAGAGAGAAAGTACATCCATGCCCGAGCCGGGATTCGAAACCATGTGCTCTCCATCCGTAGTCAGTTATGCTAACCACTACACAGGTTGGGCGGCATACTTTAATATTACATGGAAGAAAAATATTTTAAAGTGGCCAACAATTGCTGTATATTTAATTTGCAGTATATTGTATAATGCAATTATTAACTATACAATTCATTTATATATATGATTATATATATATATATATATGATTTTTATGAAAACAATGAAGAATAGAATCTTTATTTTGCTGAGTATTTCTGACAAAATAGCATAGAAAATACTATAAAATAAAGTATTGCTAAGAAAGGATAACTGGTAAAAATCAGAAAATACATCATGAATAGGACAATAATCTTTAAGGATTGAAAAAAACATTATTTGACAGCGGAAATTAAAAGACTAAGAAAATTATTTACACAGAAGTTTTTATTCTATTTTGTGATAATAACAAATCCATCATCCTGGATCTGTTGCTTTGTATCCTTAAAAACTACTACTAATCCATCCATTGCTGTAAATTCTTCATTCGTGTAATCAGGCATGCTATTTACAATTTATGTAATAACATCTGCTAACCTGAAGTGCTTATTGATCAATGCTTGCTCACTACTTTTATCATCACTCTTTACAAATGGGGGCATTTTTAAACAAATAATATTTTCTTCTCTCCAAAGTTAATTTTTTCGTCTATTTTGGAACATACATCTCTTTTACGTACATCAAGTGAATGATTTTCCTACTTTTTATTGTTCTTTTTTTGTTTTATTAGATGCCACATTCTCCATTAAAATGTTTGATTTCAACTACTTCCTTCCGTTTACAGTAGGAAGTTCTATTGCCTTTCCTTATTTGTTATTTCCTTTTAAATGCTAAGAATCACTACTCTAAACTTGTGGTTACCTCAAGAGAACACCCATATTTTCTTTCGACATTTAAATAGATAAAGATAAGCTTCCACCTGACTTTGGCGTCAGCTTCTACAGCTCAATCAATGTCACATTCTTGAATTATTCAGTACTATAATTCCAAAATGTGACATTGACTGATCTGCACATGCTTAGTATATCATAAAGTCTAACGAAAATTCCTTTTTTTTTGCATGCATCTCTATTATTTAGTTGCTCAATATCTTTAATTAAAGATGTCAATCATTATTCCTCTTAAAGCAAGCACGCCCACACTCACGCACATACGCACACACACACACCACAATGAATATCCGAAATAAATTTAATTATGAGTGGGAGAGAAAACTTGAATTTTAATTGTTTCCTGAAAATAAAAGCTAGTGAAAGAATAATATTGTAAGGTAATCTTAAGTTTTTGTGTTTCACTGTGAGATTTATTTTATTTAAGTTACATCGAAATAATTTTAATAATATAAAAAATATAATACCTCATAATTATGTCACTTTTTCACTTAATTTTGGAACAACAATTAAAGAAAAAACAATTTAAATAAATATTTAAAAGTTTTTTGTATAATACTGGTAAAAAAAATGCCGTATTTTCCTGTATATAATCCGCAACGGCGTATCATCCGCAAAACCTTTTTTCCAAATTTAAAAAAAAAAAAAAAAAAATCCCATAATCCGCGGCAATTTTTTTCTACGAATAGTGGAAAATATATACTGATGATAATACGGGTGGCACATAAAATAAAAAAAAATACACAATATGATTAAAATATATAAAATATATATATAATTATACAAAAAATAACATCTATTATGAAAAAGATATCTTTTTATTAACCTCATCGAAAAGTGAAATAAACTGATATGAAAGCACGAGAATGATCAAGAGAGATGATTTCAAGAAAATTCTAGTAAAAATTATCGATTTTTAGTTTCTAATAACTCTTAAAACGATGGTAAACATATTTTAAAAATAAAATATATTTGCTTCGTTTATAAGTAAATAAAATAAATGGATTATTTTCGAATTGCATATTGGATACATTTTGTGCATGCTTTGTATTTTACGTTGACACGTTTGTAGGTATTTTTTATTTGCTTTCGCTACACTACTGTGCTAAAATCTACTGTGTAATTTAAACATTTTCGCTTCTTTATGATGATATAAGAATTTGAATATTTTCAGAATAAAACAGCTCACGGCAAAACTAACTTCATACAAAATGCGAAATAACGTTAGCAAAACGCAACAGTAACATCTTTCCTAAGAACTGAATTCGTTCTTGAACGTGATTGGACGAAGCTAATTATAGGTGAAGCAAGTCAGCCATATCGTGGTGTCACCTGTTATTTATTTTATAAAACATGAACAGTATTTCTTTCAAAAATTTCCCTTAAGCCTTTCTGATGCAGAATGTTATTTTATTTAATTTTTTATCAGATTTTGTTGGTGGCGTTTAATACTCATGACAAAATTCGGAATGTTTTTAACATGTAATCAGAGGATTATATACAGGAAAATACGGCACTAATATTAAATATAACTAATATTTTTCTATTTAAAAAATAAATTTTTTTTCAATAATAATTAATCAAAAGATATAAAACTTACCCCATAGATTTTCTTCATGATGATTTCATAAAACATTTTCCGATTAATGAGATTATGCTCTATTATAATAGCTATTTTTCTGGTAACTTGACTAAAATGTATCATTGTACGAAATTTGCAATATATGTTTGACACAATATCTACATTTAATATTTCTAGTACTTTGAAAATAGCTTAAAACCCTTTAAATACTTAAATTACGTCGAACAGACGTCGAATTTCTAATTTCTGCATATGTGTCTGGCAGGAGAATTATGAGAGTCTTTTCCAGGTTTTCTCTCTTATTAGCCGTTAACATTGCCTGAAGTTTATTATAAAGTCTTCCTGAAAGACAAAGATGCTAAGTTAAAATGTCTTACATCAAATGTAGGTTGTTTGAAATTCAGCTCGGAGTCAAATATTATCTTGTTGTTGTCGTATGGCAGCCAGGTTGGCAATATGGGGTGCGCTGCTCCACTTTTCCAACTGAACCATATTTGGTGTGGAGTCCAACTTCCTCAGTACACACATGCCTTAGGTACCCGTTTATAGGCAACCATAGGTAGGTAGGCAACCATTCACACACACACAAAGAAAGGACAAAGACAAGAAAGAGAGACAAAGTACATCCATGCCCGAGCCAGGATTCGAACCCAGGTCCCACCCATCTGTAGTCAGGTACGCTAACCACTAAACAAAATATTATCTTAAGATAGTTATATATTAGTTATATATTCTTTTTAAAAACCAAACCAAATTAAATTCCTTTTAAAAACTGAGTATTTTTTCTACAGAATTATTATGATTCTTTATTCTCTTAACTACGTTTCAAATACAAAAGTTAGAAATATGCTGTATTTTCAGATATATGCGGTTTAATACCCATAAAATAGTTCAACCCACTGAAATAAAATCACCGTAAAATATAAGTATTGGCATACATTGGTACTAATTCGTATTAGCCTCTAAAACAGCATTAGGAAATTACTGGTGCCATACGAAGTTCTCTGTTTCAGGTATTTCAAGTATTTATAAAAAAGTTTAAATTAACTTTTTTCTTAGTATCAAAAGTTTTTTCTTAGTAACATAGTGGCGCAGAAATGAAAATTGATTACCATTTTATCAATAAAAATAGACAAAACCAATATATAAACACTGTTAAAAATTCTAAAAAAAAGTTTTTTAATATAGAAAAGATTAGAAAAAGGATGTGATTAATGAAAAATGTAAAATGATATTATGTTTGAAATTAATGTTTTAAAGGTAATTTAACACTATCAAGTGATATTTTTGTTATTACTTAACTTAATACTCAATCTGAAATTCATATATAATTATACTTTGTTTCAAGATTTTGTTTTAGAGCGTATGGAAACTCTTTTAATGAAAGCTTTATGCAAAATCAATTTCATAATTCAAGATTATATTTCTAAAATTTCGCAATCTTCTACTCAAAGAGGTATATTTTTAAACTGATTAAATCAACCTTTCATAAGATTCTGGAGAATCTTAGAATATGCTAGAATATATTTTTCAGTTCGTGGGGGGAAAAAAGAAATAGTTAAAAAAATTCCTCTGCTATTATAAATAATATAACATAGTATATTAAATATGGGAATATGAGAGTACGTGAGTAATATGTATGTTTGTAATTTATATATACACTACTGGCCATTAAAATTGCTACACCAAGAAGGCGACATGCTACTGACGTGAAGTTTATCCGAAAGGAAGAAGGTGCTGTGATATTCAAATGATTAGCTTTTCAGCGCATTCAGACAAAGCAGGCGCCAGTAGCGACACCTACATTGTGTTTAAATGAGGAAATTGTTCAGCCGGTTCCTCATACACAAATTGCATTTGAACGTTGCTGCCTGGTGAAAAGTTGTTATGATGCCTCGTGTAAGAAGGAGAAATGCGTAACAGCACGTTTCTGACTTTGATAAAGGTCGAATTGTAGCGGACCGGGATTGCGGTTTATCTTATCGCAGTATTGCTGCTCGCGTCGGTCGAGATCCACTGACTGTTAGCAGAACATGGAATCTATGGGCTCAGGACGGTAATACGGAACGCCATGCGAAATCTCAACCGCCACCTATCACTAGCAGCCGAGAAGACAGGCATTTTATCCGCATGGCCGTAATGGATCGTGCAACCACGTCACGAGCCGTGAGTCAAGAAACGGGGTCGTTTGCAAGACGACAAGTGTCTGCACGAACAGTTCGACGACGTTTGCAGCAGCATGGACTCTCAGCTCGGAGACCATGGCTGTGGCTTCCCTTGACGCTGCGTCATAGACAAGAGAGCCTACAATGGTGTGATCAACGACGAACCTGGGCGCACGAATGGCGAGACGTCATCTTTCCAGATGAATCCAGGTTCTGTGTACAGCATCATGATGGTCGCATCCGTGTTTGGCGGCATCGTGGTGAACGCACACTGGCAACGTGCATTCGTCATTGTCATACTGGTCCATCACCTGGCGTGATGGTATGGGGTGCCATTGGATACACGTCTCGGTCACCTCTTGTTCGCATTGACGGTGCTTTGAACTGTGCACATTACATTTCTGGTGTGTTACGACTCGTGGCTCTACCCTTTACACGAGCCCTGCGAAACCCTACGTTTCAGCAGGATAATGCCCGACCGCATGTTACCGGTATTGTACGGACCTTCCTTGATACGGAACATGTTCGGCTGTTGCCCTGGCCAGCACGTTCTCC